>VTPC01091300.1:9607-47645 GCA_011009095.1 Ignelater luminosus
TTTTGATTATTTAAGTATGCCCTCAGAGACTATTCTATGGCTCATTGTTATATAAACTCGTTTGGAATTGCTATTTGGACGCTTTCACCTTAGTGAGATTCTAAGACGAGACTTTCCTAATTACAATAAATTGTAAAAAGTGAGGGCAGTCATCGATTGACTTTCTGAGATATCTTGGTCATTAATCAAGAGACAAATTAATGGTAAGGTTGAAGAGTTCCGACAGTTTGAAGCAATATATTATTCTAAAGTCTACGAACAAGATTTGAGTGTGCATAGGCGAGCCTGGGTCTGTCTGTCGGAAAGTAGGAAATTTAAGTAGTTGAGAAGGACTTAGGAGCTCAAGTGGTTAGTAGACCGTTAGAGCAAAGGATACCATGCCTATTTCTATCTAACTACTTCAAAAGTGAAACTAGAAGAACTTACTAGCAGTCAAAATGGTTTAACTTACCTAAAATAGAACTCAAGAGTATTCACTGTTTATATTCTTACTAAAATCGAAGTGAAAATGCTGGTACTACGCGGAAGCAAAAATTGTCCTCTTTTAGTGGTGGAATACAAAAAACACACCATACCACAAGTTTTTAAACTCGAACTCAAATTCCTTCCATTTAGGTACAATTTATTTCAAAACGACAGTACTTCAGTAAATCAGATTAGACTCACACGAGCACATGCTTGTTCATGGAGAATCAAGGAAAATCTGGTGCCAAAGGGTCTCAATAATTAAGCTTGGGAGCATTTTTGGTAGAACTCGAAAAGAATCTTCTAAACAATCCAACTAGCTTATAAACGCTGTTTGTTTGCACATCAAGAGTAATGTCCAAACTCGAAAATTAGGATGGGCTAAGCCGTAAGCTGATGTAAGAATATAACTATGAAGGATATCTGAAAAGTTGATCTTCTTGCTTTTAATCCTGTACCATAAAAAGGGTACAGTATGGTTCTTGCAGATACCTGCAAATTCTTTTTTAATTTCATGCTTTGCCTTTCGTCTTTATTTTTTTAATTTCTCTAAAGGTAACAGATTTCTATAAGTTCAATCTTTCCTTCTCCTACATAATATATTTGACTTATCTGTTCTTTCCGACTTATGTCTTTAGAGATTTATGTCAATGGATATTACTCACTCTTTGAAAGTTGCATGTTTTGTTTTTCCTAAGCTGTACTTGCTTCGAATCGAAAAATATCATAACAAGGAGAATATTTAAATGTTTGATTTACCATATAATAAAGTAGACGAAATCCTAAAATGTTTCGAGAATTTTTTATTTCTTTATATTTTTAGGTTAGATCAAATCTTTTTCTTTTCCACATCAGTGGGTTTATTCTAAACCTTATGACGTTAAGTATCATTTTCCGGTTTCATACTGCCTTGGAGATCGTCTAAATACCTGACAGGAGAAGCGATGGGAGACTCGAACGTTGTTGAATAGGGATTATCAAATAAATTATTGATGGAAATTTTGCTTGATTTGATTTGTGTTCTGCAAATATACGAAATGACAATTCGGGCACGTACAGAAAGAGCTTCTAATAATAATTGAGGTTGATAACAATTTAATTAGTAACTTTCCATGTTTTATTGTTACTGTTTGCAAACAAAATTATGGTTAGAATTTTTTAAATATATCTTCTTATATTTTTATTTTCTTTTCTTAATGTGTACATAGATAAACACATGGGAAAAGTCGACTTTTTTAGAGTTATAATTTTTTTCTAATATGCCTTCGGGGAGAAAAACTTTTTTATCTGTCAGCTTTTACAGCGTCTAAAAAGTTGCTTTTGGAAGGGTCAATATTATATGCTTTCCCCCTTTCGGCGTGTTTTGGGTAAAATTAACAGAAAACACATTAACGTGAAAAATCTTTCAAAGCAGCCATGTGTAAGGCAAACATATCCGCACGGCAAACTTGTAGAGGTTTTCGCGGTTGCTTTGTATTTGGGGCATCAGCAATGCGGTTCGTTTACATATATTTCGAAATCTATTTCGAGGTCCCATTACTGCGATAGCCACTGTTGAATCAATTAATGCTCGCGTTGTGTATAAGGGAAAATTTAACTGGTTCTCCAGGGACGACCCAATTTTCGGAGCAAAATATCACCCGTTAAAATATAGATAAGTTTATTTCCAACTGAAAGTAGCTTTCCAGGGGCTATACAGTTAAAGAGCCGCTTGTAGCTGTAAGGAACGATCGCATTTGCATCGGAACGTGGGGGCCCCCAGGTGCGTGTTAAGTTCCTATCGATTGGCAAACGTAGCTCGACCCGTGGTCACGCTAGTCTGCCCCTGGAAGAGTCTTGCTTACCTTGTATGGCTCACCTTTTTAGGTAGCCTTCCTTCGTTCTAGGGCCTACTCGTATAGGCAAATCGTATAATACCTTATCGTATATATAATGTAGATTGTGTTAACAAGAGCTTTTCTCTGCGTGATATTTATTACTAAAGTTACTCGCCCCCTTAAAATCGTGCTGGGAACTACGAGTTCATTACTCCGTAAAAGCTTTTTCGGTTCTTCGTTCGCATTTTTGAAATTCTTTGCGGTTACATTTTCGTTAATTAATGTGTCTGTTAATGGATTAGTTTACTAAGAACGTAACAATGGTTCTAAAAGACGCGAACCTGTTTTTTTTCCTAATTTGACCTAGGAAAAAACATAGGGAAGCTTTTCAGGCCACTAAACGGATGGAGTAAGCTCCAAAGATTTCATAAAAATGTTGTCTTAAACTATTTATAACATAATAGCTTTCCTTGGAAAAATAATTTAGTTGAAAATTGTAATTGTATCCTCCATCATTATAAAACTCATTTATTGTATACCGCAGTTGTACTAATAACGTCGCGTCCTATTTTTATGTCTTTTTGTTCGTCCTTTTTTTTGTAAGAGTCTTAGTTCGTAACAAAATTCCCCGTAATGAGATATGTGGGAACGCAATTACGTTTGTTGGAACAACGATAAAATGAAATTTTTTAACTTGTCCGTCAACAAAAACGTTAAATACTTGCTTATTTATTAGTGGAAAATCAAATATTTGAGAATTGTTAAACTGAAACAATTTGATATTTATACGTAGCTTTTTCAGTAAATAGAAAACCTAAAATAATATTTTCAGAACTGGAAAGAATGTGGGTCAAAAGTTGATATATCTTAGAATTCAATATCTTCGAGTACGTTTTTGAAGTTGTATTTAATAACTTGTTTTCTATAGCTCTGAAATAAAATTTCTATATCTAACATCATCACTTCTAAGCAAAAGAAACTGCAAATTGAATATTTAGTTTTATTAAAATTGTTGAGAGTTCTTTATATAAAGACGGCATTTGTATTATTATTATTATTATTATTATTATTTATTAAATTTCACAATAGAGATATTCTTGGACTTCTACAAGTAGCTTTTCTTCTTATTTTCTTTTAAATTCTTTCTTTAATACTTCATAATATGTGTAGGTGGAAAGTAACTTTTTTAGTAGGTACTACTCGATTAAAATTATTTTAAAATAATGCGGCGACTCAGATGGTGATTGTAATCGTGCTTCTTTTTATGGGAGCGACCGTTAGGATCCCAATTAAAAATATTTTTCCCCTGATGAAACGATTATATAAAATTCAAAGGGGTAATTAAAAAAGGAAATTGAACTCAGCAATAACATGATTATTAATTAACTGATCAAATTCCAAACTTGTATATTTACGAATTATAAATTATCGATGACTATATACAATTGTAAAACAAATGAAAACGACAACAATAAAAAACAATGTAAAACAATTAATAATTAGTTTGTTCAAAATGATAATTCAGAACGATTTTACTGTCTCTTAACATAAAATCGATTTTTCATGCTAATGTTTGTAGCAATTTCACAAATTAGTAGATGCCTCCTAAGCATTGGAAAGATCAACTGTTTTAGAAATTACAGTTTTCTGTATTAATAGTGTGGAAATATTACATTTTACGTTTACATAATAAAACACAAATTACTTACAAAGCTAGAAGATCTGTTCTGTTTCGAACTGGCATCCGTGAGAATCATATCTGTTTCTTCTTCTTCCTCTTCTGCTTTAGGCCGCTGACATCCAGTATAACTTTATTTTCATAGTTGCCTGTTTTGTGCTTTTCTCATCTAACTCAACTCTGCTACTCTTCTCAAGTCATTCCTTTATCTCATCTGTGGTCGACCTTTGGTCTTGCACTTCTTTATTCCATCGTCTGTCTCAGTGTATGACATCACTGTTGGTTTTGTTTTCTGCTGTTTTCGCTAACTTATCTATCGTTTGTCCAAGATAAGTGCATCCTTCGACATAATGTATAATTTGGCCTTCAATAATTCTGTTTTCCTCTTGCTTGGGGTGAGAATTTTGGTTTTCTATTTCTTCAGTTTTGAACCATTTCTTCTAATTCGTTGTTTAGTTTGCTATTAGTACTACGTCGTCAGCATATCTCAAATGGAGATTCTACTGTTAGTATCAATCCCTCCAACTTCTCATTATTTTTGTAAACGATTTGGGACTCATTGAGTCAGCTTGTCTCAGTCCACGTTTGATTGGAACCACTTGCATTTTTGCATGCATTTATACCACCATATTCATATATTGACCGTATTGGTTCTGTGTACATCTATAGCTTTCAAGAAGTTTTGTAGAGCTCTTTCAACTGTCCATAATTCAATGCTATCAAGAGCTTTCTTGTAATCAGTAAAGCTGCCTAAGTATAATGGTCAATTATACTTTGTTGACTTTTCTGTGAGCTTTGAGTTCGATACTCTGTTAATGTTCCAATTCTTTTCTAATCTATTTCTTACAATTTTTGTTAGTATGTAACGGGAAAAAACTGAAAAAGACGCCTAATTCCCGTATAAGCCAGAAATCGGAAGATGTTCGATCCCCTAACTCGAAATCGAAGACAGGGGGGGGGCAAAGATAGCAAATGACCCAAAAATTGGGTTCTTACCTAAACCTAAAACTTAAATTTTCACAGAACACAAAACTTTAATTTTAACGCGGAGAATATCAATTTTTCCATCAGACACTGGCGATGAGATGATGTTTCCACCAACCAGGGAGTATGATGAAGATAGCGGAGTCGTCAAACACCCAACACATAACGGTAATTTCCAAGATGACTGTTTGAACAACAAACAGAAGAAGAATATCGGAACTGAATGGATTCATATGACGGACACGACACGATCCTTCTAACCGAAGACTGAATACCATGAACTTCTCACCTTACAAACACTAAAAAGTTAATTGGGTTGAACTCTTCGGCTTATAAGATCCGCCCAGTAGAGCGATGGTTTTTAATCCCTCCAGAGGCCTTTCCTCCAGGATTAACAAAAATGCAATAAACTGCCGCTACATAAACAAACTTATAGCCACTAAAGTTGAAATTAACCATGGTCGCGCCGCACTCAAAAGATAGATGTAAAACGCGGGAAGCCCGCCGGGGCCACTAGCCCACACATGCGGAATCAACCGCCCTTCGCGGTGTCCAGATTTCGACTCCTCGAAAATGATCTCACACATAGAATGATTTGAAATAGTAAAGAAGCTGGTTGCACACTATATTACCAAATAAGACACAGACGATCAATTAAGAAATGGAAAAATACCAAACGTTATTTCTTTAATGTGAAGCTGCCTCTCACCCAGGCATGAATTTGCACACGACAAATATTTTTTTCTTTGAAACAAATTCGAATGTCAACAAAATTTCCTTGAATTGATAATGACCGAAAAATATAATAAAGATTTATAAACAGTTTCGAACTAGCACAAGGCACGTTTTAGTAATATAATACCATATCGAATTTCATTAATGATGCCTAAATAAAATATTCTCACAACGGAGAAATGATTTCATCAGCAATGAAAGACACATAAAACAATTTACTGAACACATTTTAATTTTTAACAACAGAACTCCCAAAAAATATCTACCATTAAGCATTTATTCAAAAATACCTATTATGCTTTCACTATCGTTTCGTCTTTATCTTTAATAAGTTTTGCTACCTGTTTCTGCTGCTCAGTTTTAGTATTCTACCTTTGTTCCTCATCTGGTCTCCATTATTATTTATGATACTGTTAATTTTGATCCTTCTTAAAGATCTCCTTGCTTTCTTCATGCTTTTAGTGTCTTTTTATAACTGTGTTAATCTTTTCTCTTACCACATTCCTGTCTTTTATTGATTTTCTAGCGTCTTGTTAATTTCCACATATTCAACAGAACCATCTTTACTTTAGCAATATTTTTTCTTGTTGCTTTTTGGGGCTTTTGGCCTTTTATTGACAGGCTTATTAATGTGATCTATGGTTTTGAATGGTAATTTGAAGTTTTTTCTATATCGTGTTTAATTCCTATTTATATTCTATTACTTTCTCTCTTAATATGTTTTTTGTCAAAAATTAGGTGTTGTTTCTCCCATTAGTTTTAACTACCCTTTCCTATTTTTTTTTTAAATTTATTTGTAAATGTTTATTATCGACACATCTTTAAATATTTTTCTGTTTGTTGACAGTATATATATGTAGTCAATCTCGTTTCTATGTTCTCCATTTAGAGTCTATTTATATAGGGCGAAATCGCATACATTCTAATAGGAAATGTGGGGAGATAATTCTTCATGTAATATAAATTTCAGTACTATCATAAAAGCTTATGAACGTACAGCTACGTAACTGTTTAATAATTTATAATATTTATAATACTTTTCGCAATAATAATTACACTGTGCTAGAATCGGCAACTTTTTTTTTGTGACAAGCTGGACACCCGGCTGGAAAACGTAATTCGGGTAGGTTGAATTTAACGGTGCTAGCCATTGTTCTAGATTGTCGTTTTTCTTTCAAGAGATTTGAGATTCGGAGGTTATGGGTCCAAGGATCCCAAAAACACGTCATTTTTGTCATTTTTTACCATTTATTAGATTTAAATCGATCAGATATTGATCGTTTCAATAACATTACATCAAATAGAAACTATTTTTTTTAAATAATTGATTTGGCCAATTACAACACGATTGCCACAAAAAATTGGCATTCTTCTCAATGTTCTCCATCATCATTTCCTGATTCTTCTGTATCGTCTGCTTCGTCTTGTAAATTCTAACAAATGTCGCTTAATAGAGCATGTAGCTTCTTTTCACTATACCAATGTTCAAGCCTTCCCGTCACTTGATGGAAACGCTCACCATGCTCATTAGATTCATCTGGTGATTGTTTAGCGAATTTTTCTACATGACAATGCAAAAAATGAATTTTTAATGACATTCGAACATTTATACGGTGGAAAGCGTTCGAGAACATTCTCAATGACCTCTTTCACACAATCCCATGCCACAAGCTCCAGATCACTAAGCTCATTTTCAAATGCTTGATTCTTCATCAAGCGACGAATGTTTGGTCCATTAAGTATTCCTGTAAAATAACCATGATATGAAATGAAATTTCATTTGATCAGCACTTCGATTCAAACACCTACCTTCTTTTATTTTCATCCCGTGGAAAAATGCGACGCAATTCGTTGAATGCATTTCCTTCTGGATTCAATACTTTTATGGAATTTTTAACAATTCCTAGTTTGATGTGGAGCGGTGGTAGCAGTACGTTTTCGGTCTCAATATTATTGTTTCATCGCAATCTAAATTCTTTACGTAGAGGTTAGTTGCGTTTTTGATGTTGATTGTCAGCAAAACGGGTATGCCATAAGCAGATGAAGCAAATATTTTTGGTGCACCCCGTTTGCAATCCTCTCAAAAGCGTTATCACTTTCAAATCAGCACAAATCTTCCACTTATGTTCATTATATTTCACATACTCGATGATTCTTTTCCAATGATGCATAAGTTTGCTTCGTGTCAGTACTCAATGCGATCGGAACGGAATTTTTTGAATTGGTTACGTGGAGAAGAACTGCCTTCAAACTGCTTTTTGGGAAATTAATAAACAATCGCCAATCTTCAGGTTTATATTTATGGTGCATTGTTGAAATCAAACCACAGATATCAATGCAGACAGTGAGTGAATTATTCTCAATGGATCTGAAAAAATTTGTAAAATGACGATGACGATTGATTGCTCCGTCTATCCGAACATCTGGTGCCAAAACATTCACTTGTTTCAAATTCTTTGCTAAAAGAATTGATTGCCGCTGCGATAGTTTCAGGCGACGAACCATAATATCCAAACGATTTTGCGTAATTTCGATGTGATTGCAATTTGAAGTGACATTTGATTGTTGATACAGCGGAGGTTAGTGGTAAATGTTCTTTTGTTGGGCTTAATTATTGCGGAACTGGAATTCTATCTGAGTGCGACAACGGTAATTGAGCATATCTTGTTTCGGTGTATTTCAAACTACCAGTTTTGAATCTGTTTGTACCGGAAACAAAACATTCAGCTGGATCATGTTGTTGTGGATTTGTCCAAATCATCGGAATTCCAAAGGGCATAGCGGCTCCAGTTTTATTCCACTGATTCAATTTGAACAAGCATCCCGTACAAATTATGAACGGGGCCCATTCCACATGACGAATATCTTGAGTATAATATTTTTTATACAATTAAGTAATTTTGCGCCGACTGGTCATAATTGTAAATCTTCCACACGCGTAACAAAAGTTATTGAATTTAGAACATTTATCCGTATTTGATATTATCTAATGCGCACAAAAATTGATAAACAACGCAACTTTTTACAACAAATATCAAAACTATAATATGTTCAAAATACATGTAAAGTTTGATACTAATGGTGAACTCCTAACGCCATCTGTTGTCAAATGGATGAAACTGTTGTTGAGACTTTGCAAATATTCCGTTAAAAATTGCATACATTTGAATACATTCGAATTAATTTGAAATCGAAAAAGTGACAAAAATTGAGAATAATGCCAATTCTTTGCGAAAAAATTATGGAAAATCGACGAAATCAATTATTTTTTAAAAAATAGTTTCTATTTGATGTAATGTTATTGAAACAATCACTATCTGATCGATTTCCATTGATTTGAATTCAATAAATGGTAAAAAAAAATACAAAAATAACGTGTTTTTGGGATCCTTAGGCCTATAACCTTCGAACCTCAAATCTCTTGAAAAAAAGCGCCAATCTAGAACAACAGCTAGCGCCATTTAATTCAGCATACTAGAATTAGCCCAACTTGTCAGATTTTTGAACTAACACAGTGTTATTACTGCTATTTGCTTTTTAAAAATAAAGCAAATATTGAAACATCAGCTAAGTATTGCTAAAATGCCAATTACTGAAAACAAAGAACAATTGATGTGTATCACAGTGATTAATTATGTTATTAAATTTATAGAAATTTACACTACAAGTTTAAATTGTTACTTAATTCATCTAATCAATAGGAGACAGTCTATACTTATAAATAAAACAGGTCCAAATATCAAACCTTGAGACACTCTTTTCATCAATTATTTACACCAATTAAAATCAATAGTTGAACTAACTTAAAAACTCATATTCTATTAAATTCCTGGAAAATTATTTTTAGTTTTGTTAGTTTTTCCCTACAAAGCTTTTTCTGTGTAAGTACACAGTTAACGGGCACTTTGAAGGAAAGAGTTCGAATAATATTTGAAAACTTATTTTTATATTTATGCACGTTACACGTGTAGTTGTGCACTCTGCATGCATACAAATCAATTTCCTAATGCACTTTAGATGGACGTAATGTGTGTGGTTGAATGCTCTTGGCATTTTTACATTTCAATATAGTTAAGTTTGCATTTTCTTTTTTCACCTCAAGATGCGTCTATGGAAAACTTAAAAGTAACGAGTTTTCAAGTTTCGAGACTCTGTCTTATTAAAAATGTATGCCTGTGGAAGATTTCACAGGAAGTGGATGATATCCTATGCAAGACGTTGTCTGAAAATAATACACCTGCTAAATTTATAGGGAGATGGTGTACAAGAATTTTTTTCCTCCAGTGAATTTCCGGTGACAAATGGTTTATTATTTCAATAAGTTTACATTTAGAACGCTTCTATATTAATCACAATTTCTGGTTGTGAGACGCGCGTTCCGTCTCCTATGTTACCTTAACTCTCAGTTAATCACGTCACCATAGTGCACTGATTCATGAAATCAAATGCAAGATTTGACGTTGTCGGTAATTTCAACATTACATTGACGTCTAAAGTGATTAACGTTGTAGTCTACATTAATTCGCAAATGCATTGTCAAATTACCCTAACTATTTATCTTGTTTATTATGATTAAGGTGATTGCAGTCGGGCTTGCTCTGAGGTTTATGGACTCGAGCTATGTAATTAATATCGTTAAGTAGTTGATGGAATCGAACTCGGCATGCTTAACTCTGTTTTAATCAACAATGGTATTGAATTGAAGTTTTAATATTGAAACAGCTGAAATAACCGTTACAATAGATAGCTGATTGAATAATGTTCCGATTTAATGCACTGACGTGTTTCTATTGAGAAGCGAATATAGATAGGAAAATGTGGGAAGAGTTGTTTTTGTTATTTTTAATTTTTAACATCTGCAAATCCACATTGTTGATTGTAACAATAATATCGATATCTATAATTTTATAATGCGTTGGGATAGATTTGTAATACGCCTGGGAAAAAAACAATTGAAACGTTTTTAACGCTTTATCTTTTATAGCATACATGAATAACAAGTGAAACGGAAAAAAAAAGTTGAAATTTTAATAGTTTTTGTTGCAGTGATTGTTTTTCAAGTTTTTTAGACAAATTTTAAAACAGAATGTTAAATTGAAACAAAAGAGAACCAAATCCTTTCTTAGTTATTCTCAATTAAACTCTAATTTAATCACCTAGCTCAAGAACTACGAACATGGTTCGTAAGACGGAAGGCAATGTTCTAGAACTAAAGTATATTCCGAGTCACAGTTAATCAAAAGACCGCTGTGGTTTAGCACTGTCAGAATGAGGAAAACCTTAAACGTCTTAGTCTTTATGAAAGAGCTCCGAGGGAGTTTCGTTGCAATAAAGCTGGAAATTACTAAAGGATTTTCCGAATAAAACGGTGGCAAATGTCCGTTTTTGCACTCAATTACACTATTAGCTAAAAGACATCACCTCGGCACCACTGGCCGTCCACTTGATGGCCGTTTGCAGGCGAAACGCGAACGAGAACGAACAAAGCTGCGTTGAATCGGACCTCCGTGACGTCAGAAGCACCAGATAAGCCAATGATTAATGGTGGTTATGTTACTCTTGCAGGATTACATTTTTTAGATCCTTAACTTTTTGACCCTTAAACTTTTTACCAAGTTCTGCACGAGACATCTATGAGATTAATTTATAATCTTAATATTTCAGAGTTTTTTACGTTCCTTTGCGTTTTCCGGGCATTTAGGCTGTTTGCCAAATTATGAGATCATAAAATGTAATTTCACTACTCGGTTTCCGCGGTTGTCGAGTTAAAATAAATAAAATTCAGACGCCCCCTCGTACCGGACCTAAAAAGTGTGCGTGTGTACATTCAGAACGAATTCCCTCCGCATTCATGTAGTCTATTCGCAGGATTTTCCAAACACAATAATTGCTAAAACCTCCCCTAGCCGTTTTAATGACTGCTGCTTTCGACCACGTGAGGATCCCATAAAAGCAAATCTTGCCGTACGATTGGTCCATTCCCGCCAACCCTACGACATTAAACCCGTGTGTTGCGGCGCAGTGTATGAAGCCAAATCTTACAGCTTTTTCGTCCCGGACACCAATTGGTTTTAATTGCGTAGGTAATTGGACCGTGGATTTTGGGGTCTGCAGGGATTTCGTTCAAACCGTGCTTGATAAAATTAATGCGCCCTGTATATTGAATAAAGATTAAGGGATTATCACGTCAGCGCGAATTGATACGCTGTACCACGTTCGGGTTTGGCTTGAACAAACAGGATTTCTCTATAACATTTTGCTTATCAATACTCTCTATGTTATTTTTGCATTTGGCCGTGTTCGATAAAACGCCTGTAGTCAAACTACATCCAATATTTTACATTATCAAACGCCCCCATAAACGCATCTAGTGCCCCGGAGTAAATTCTAGGATATAAATTTCAAAATTTTAATAAAAATTTTAGGGTAGAGGAAGAGGCAGTTTTATTTGCAAATTTACATTCTTATTCTACCGGCTTTGTTTCCCTTTGTGGAGATAATTAAAAAAGAAAACACTGTCCAGCTTTACATATTTGTAAAACAAGAGTTAACTTACGGGATTTGACAAAAGTCTGTGGGTGATTATCTTGTCGTTTGTTTGTTCTTTGCTTATTATTTTTAATCTTGTGATAAACAAGGTTGTTTAGCATCAAAACGTTTTACGTCTTAATTTAGAAACAAGTGGCCCATTAAGTAATTAGAATTATTTAAAAAGCTAAATGAAATTAGACGGAGTTTTTCTCTTTGTTGTTTTTTTTGCATAATTCGCACTGAATTCGTAAAAGTTAACATTTGCAACTTTATGCTACTCATAATAGGTCACGTAAAAATTTTCTGTAAATGCGACAGCTGTGCCATCGTCATTCCGCGCTGACGCTTGGTTTTGCTATATCCCACATGTTCAAGTTATATTGACTGCAGAGAAATTCACAGATCTGAGGGCTGATAACGAATATAAAAGTTGGATCTTTTTATGGTTTGAGATTTTTATTATTTATAATACGTATGAACAAAATATTTTTGAAAATTAATAATTTTTGGAGATCACCTCAGTGATAGTGCAGGCCTTGTAGGGTAGACTTGTAACTTTTATTAGCCATGTGTTAGTTCTATCGGATTCTAATGCAACTGGTCTTCTGTAGCAGCAGCAAAAATCCAATTTCGATCATATTCTTCGTTTCCAAGATCCAAATTGCAACTCTGAAAAAAACTCTATACCCAACCATTAAATCATCCAGTATCTCGAAAACATCCCATCATCCTATACATATTTTCTATGTGAAAGTAACCCCTAACAACCTCAACGGCTCAAACTTAACTTTTGGCCATCATCCGCAATGAGTACGAAAGGAATGTAGTTACATACTTCTCTATATTTCCGAGAATCATCAAACTTCCTCATTCTTGTGTTGTAACCTATTCTCTTGTTTTCTGATCCTTTTGAGTCGTCAAGCAAAAACTTCTTTAAGCGCCGAGTTACTTCAAAAAACAAAACAAAAAGTTGACAGTTTACTAATCTGATAACCAAGTTGACTATTTTGGATTTTTTTGGTGTCCAATTTATGAAGACTACCGAGAAAGAAAATACCTTTGAGGAACTTAACAACTCAAAGCTAATAGAATTTGTGACAAAACAAAAAAAATCATCTCTCTACGATAAACGATCTAGCTTTCCCGGAAAACGCACCAGTCGGATTTTTCCAGACTTTTGGGATCTTATACTTCAATGCAAGCTCTTTAAAGTCCAAAAAAAATTATTTGGTAGTAGAAAACATAAGAAAATGATGATAAATAAAGTGCAAAGTGAATTATTCACGCTGCTCAGAAAAGAAATGTCGTTTGTACTTACTTACACTAACTATAGCACTAACCTAAACATAATCGTACCTTTAATTTTTGTACACCAAGTAAAGCAGGACAAAACAGACTTTCTGGCAAAAACTATTAGTTGTCGTGATTTTGAGTAAACTCTAATAGTGTTGCTTTGTGAATCAGAAGGTTTGAAGAGGTTGTTTAGAGCCAACTTTTCTCAATTCATTTGCCACAGTTTTATTGGGCATATCTAGTTCTGATACAACCCCGATATAGAGTGACGAACCCGTCCCCTTGTGAGTTTTTAACCCATGGTCTTGGTTCAACTCTTTTTGCATTGACCTTTGAATCTAAAACATTTTCATGGGCTATGGATGCCCAAACAACTGTTTCCATGACTTTTTCTGACGAACAAGTAGTAACTGGATAAATCATTTGTAACAGATCAGATACTTAACTGTTGGATTTCGTCTCAGGAGCAACTATTTAAAATTTGCTCAGAGGTCAAAAGGGTAATTTATTTTTATAGACACAGATTTCGTACATGCTTTTGTATTAATGAAAGCAAATCGTAGACAGTTGAAAAATGTTTTCTAGGAATAACAGGTCTTACGGTAAGAAGTTACAAACTCGGCTAACAGATCATCGGAACATAACTTGAGAAAACAGGAGTTTTCATTTTTTTGTTTTCTTTTTGAAACTTAACAAAAAAACCTTGAAGTTTAAATCTGCATTCTTGGTAATATTTACAAATCGCCATTTGGTCTTTTATTCATTTTTGTTATACCGAATCATTACTAAAACTGAAGCTTCTTGATGGAGCTAAATGCCAAAATTAAATGTCTCAATGTGGAAAGTTCAGCAGACATTATGAAACTCAAATGCAAGCAAAAGCAGCAAGATCAACCTTAGCGATTTCTTGTGCATGGTTTCCCATCTCTTCACTGTCTTTGGAAGCTTGTACATCGAAAGACTGTTTGACCTTTTTTGTGAAATCTTTTGAAAAGACTCCAGAGATATTTCCGCTTTATGGATATTGCTTAACAATGCTTACTTAAAAACATTGATACAATTCAAATGGAAAAAATCAAACTGGCTGTAATTTAAATAATGCACCGCTAGGTGGCACTAGTGATACAGTTCGCATTAACATTTCTATGACATTTTTTAAAGAATAAGATAAACTCATCCTTGTATGTTTATCGGTTTCTGATTAGTCCAAACCAATGTTATTGATTTCATGATTTATATATAAAAAGGAAGTAGAATAATTTCCAGTATATTATTGTGTTCATTTAATTGCAAAACCCATTATCCCAAACGTTATTGGATGTTTCATTTAAACTGATTCATTTTTATGTAGCAATTGAAATGATGTTATTACCTATTTGCTATTTCGATTAATTAGCTTTGGCAAAAAATAGTTGGAATTTACAAACGAGATATAATAGGAAATTAATAAACATTTATACTACATAATCAAAATTACTGTATTTATTTTTTGTAGCAATTACTGCGTTTCAGTTTTCAATTTTAAACAAGAATCATTAACTGTAATACATACAAGCGTATACATACACACTAGATTGCGGTTTCTGTTTATTAGACAGTAATTTCGTAGCAAGCGGCTCATTAGTCGTCTCAGTTATCAATACTGAATATACGAGAATCCAATTGATAGAACTAATTAAATGTAATTCATCTAGTTTAAATGCGAACCGTGTACCCGGGCACCTTTAAAATTCAACCTATGATATATAGCGGTGGCGTCGTTGTAATTATATGGCACAGCCTTAGACCAACCACCGCTAGCGGTACAATGAATATTCATTACATTTCAAAACAGTGCATATAGGGAGAAATATATTCGTTAGTGGGAGATGTATGAATAAGAACACGGCAACGGAGATGGCAAAAACACGATAGGTGGCTACGGGAACTCTAATGAATGCTCTACGGCGAATTACGACACAAACTTGGTTAATGAAATTTGTGCCATATTCTAAGATTGATACATTTACTGCTTTTTATACGAGTAAATGTGAAACAGAGAGTTCATGTTTTGAAACAAGAAACTGTTTTCTAAGTTCATCTTCCGGAGTTTGAGAATATTTTGTTTTTGACGTAGTTTGTATTTATTTGTTATATAAAAATGAGAAGAGAATGTTACTATCGGCAAATCACTGAAAGCCATTAAGTCCAATAATTGATTTCATACAAAAATTGCGCTAAAGAAAAATCGAGAAACATTCTGAATAAACGGAGTTTGTTTCGAGCCCAGCATTTTTTATTTCAGCCAATGTAACATATGTCTCGAAATTTTTAAGAATTGTAAATCGCGGTAAATTTTCAGTTAAATTTCAAATAAGAATTTTAGCACAAGAGGAACTTTGCGATATTAAGATTGTTATCTGTCTTAGATCAGGCAACCTTAGGCCTTTGATATCTGGATGTTCCTGTTTCAATTTAGTATCCTTTATGTTTGGCCTACCACTCTTTATCTCTTTTGTGTTTATCTGTCAATTGCCTTAATGCCTAAAAGACTGACTATGGTGATTACCAACGAATCTAATTTCCATCATTTCGAAGCAGAACTGTAAGTTACATGATGTCTATTAATGTGAGATAACGAATAGTGCCCTTGATTTCAACAGCCTGTATATTTGGAAATTTTTGTTGGTCTTGATCAGCTTGTACTAGGAAGACAACTTCTTTCGGCACACCTGCTTCGATTCACATAGCTAACTCAATAACATATATGAACTATCCTAATTAGGTTAGTTAGGGGATATTGATAGTTCGAATAGTTTCAATTAATTCCATATGAGGTAGCGCTTAGATAGATCCTATCTGTCAACTAAAGTTCTATCATCTGGCATTTTTTGGCATTAAGCTTAACTATGGAGGAAATTGAGAACACTCATAGAAGTTGATCTATCTATATTGGCATAGGAGTCATGTAATGAGTCTTGAATTAGACAAATATAGTGGTAATGACGAAATAGTAGCTGGTGCTCGTACCATAAACCCTACGAGTTCAAAAAGGACACATTACACTCTAGTTATATACAATATTTTTGCACGACCGTATTTTAAAGAAAATACTTAACAGAAGCCATTGACGGTGGATTGGGAAATGAAATTGGCCAAGATCATAATAGTCCAGTGATTTGAAGTGAATTCGGATTTCTGCTTTGCGACATTCTAAAGTTATTGCTTTCCGAGGAAAATACGAAACCCGTGAAATGTTTGCACTTTTTGCAGTTTTTCGCTTATAACTCGAAAACTACACACTTTTCGATAAACCCACTTCCATACAGAAATAAACTACATTACATGATCTATTAATTTTGTCCGCTAGGTGTCTTTCGTCAGACGCACGGTTTTGGCGCTAAAGCGCGTTGAAATCTGCAAAAATGTCATATTTGGCCAAAAACCGAATAGTGATGTAAGCACTAAAAACATGGAGCGCTTGAGAAGGTCAAGCAAAAAACTGTGGTTGAAAATAATGTTCAGTGACACAATGGTACCCACTGTATTACAGAGCTTCCTTGCCAATTTAAGGAACAAAAAGAAATCTATTTCAATGCTTATTACCAAATTCAAGGAGGCTAACATTTTCTGCAAACAAGCAAATGAAGATGCAAATAGGCTGCCAAGAGCCTGGCATCTCAGCATGACACTGTGACGGTTGTGGGAGAGGATGTTGATCTCCTGGTGATCATGGTATGGCTTGGTACTCCTTTCAACGTCTGCTTCTTTAAGCCAGGGAAAGGAAACGTCTCTTCATTTTGATACTATCCGTCAAGTGTCGTCGTTGAGAAAATTGTTGCTGAGAAAAGCATAAGAAAGAGCCTTCATTTCGGAAAAACGAAATATCTCCAGACCCTGACACTGATCCGGAGGCAGTTGTCAATGCAGGAGAAGAATTTCTGCTTGCTTTGTATAAATCTGGTAAACACCACACTGCTTTATAACATCGATATGTCAAATTTATTGAAACTGTTTATAATTGCCAACTTTTGATATTGACAACGAATTGTAAAGTACCAACTGTCAAGTGGCCATGCAAAATGAATTTTCCGATTGTTTTGTATTATTACGAGAGAGACTTTCTGCTTAGTTTTGCAAAGCACTATTATGATATTGGTCAAAGGCTCGTTTAAACAAGTAAATTTTATAGCTTTGAAGAGAATCTCCCTATTGAAAAGTAGTTGGAAGATCCTTACAACGTGATAGATAATTTTATCATCCCTAGTTATTGATCCTTGTAATCTACATGTTATATAATGACGACCTTGCAACATCTCAAGGTTTCAGAACCTATGACTTCTATATTTCTAACCTTCTTAATTGCTCCAGAGGTGTAGATTTCCTTGAATCGTTTTTGTATTTTTGGGTTATTTGGAAATAGTTATCTTTACTCCAACGAAATATTTTTTGTTTTTTAGTCCCGAAATTCCATAATGGTTAACCACTGTAGGGTTAGACCAAAACACCGCAAAACTTGCTATTGCTTGATCCATTTTAGATCTTTTGATCTTCGTATCTTTGGGCGAATCTAGCGAGGCTCTTTTGATGATCAGCTGGAAATGCCATAAAAGAAATTTTGGAATACTTAATTTGGAATCTGTGTCTTGAAGATTTTTCTACTTTAGTTAGGTTTTTTTTAATTCATAGGTAGTTGCACAGGCACTACATCATTATTGTTGTCCATTGAAAAAATCGAATTTTTATTCAACTCAGATTGGAAGTCCCGTACTGGCAACTGTTCTTGTTGATGCCAAATGGATGATGAAAAATCTTTGGTGCGTTTTTGGAAACATAGAACTGAGCTTTAGAAACTTTGAAGAAGCAAACTTTAAATAACCAAAAGCGTCTGCTTGAAGCAATAACCAAGATCTCCAAAACTGATTTTTTTGGAAATTATTAAAATTGGAATGAATCTTGCTATTGGAATGCTATCAAAAACCAAAGAAGCGTTAAACATTAAATTTTATCTAGAAAAGGTAAACCATATTTTAAAAATAGCAAATCTTGGAAATTTAGGTCGCCAATTTGAGCATTCTGTTGAGTCAACTGAACTTCAATGGAAAAGTTTTGATTTTTGAATTTTTTGGGATTTCCAGGCTTTTGGCAATTTGAATATTTATATTGCCAATCTCATTCTTGTTCTGCAGCCTTTTAAACGAGAGCATTTTTTTGTTAAAAAGAGTAAAAGATTTATCAAATTTTAGTACAGAAGGTTCTATTAACTTAATTTAGTAATTTTAATTTTAACAAGTAAATATGAGAGAGTTTTATTTAAATACAGCTTCATATGTCAACAAAATGGAGCTCAAATTGAGAGGATGATTTTTTAAACATATCTTCCATTAAGGAAAAAGCGATGAATGTCAAACAAAATCTTAAAAGCTTAATGACGCTAAGGGCAATTTGTTGTTTCAAGATTTATATTTGTATATAGTATGTGAGAAAATTCCACGGATAAAGGAAATTGAAGTGACAAATTCCGTGTGCAACAGAGTTTAAAAAAAATTTCTGTTAACTTTTGTGGAAGAAGGGAAAAAACGATCCACGCATTATAAGTGACACCGGAAATTATATTTCCAATCCATAGGAAATATTGATTGGAGAAGAAGTAAGTAGATTATTCTTCCGATCTAAGGTGCACCTCGCGACTTGACATGTGACAAGAAATCCCTTTCAGTATAATTTACTTTGCGACACCTAAGGTCTGGGTTCACAAGGGGATCTTCGTCGTATTGGCGGCTCTCTTTAATATGTTTACTCGTAGGGGGAAAGAAATAAAGTTTTGAATGTAGATTTTATATTCAAATTGTGTATTATACCGAGCATTAAGCAAACTAGCGCAATAAAAATCGGAATAAAGCCCCCGTTTTACTTTAAATGCAAATGCTAATGCGTGTGGAATTAAAAGCCCTATCTCATTGGCTTTTATCAAAGTTTTACCGAGCGTGCTGTGCTCCATGAAATTAACTATTTCGGATTTCCGCTACCTGCAAACAGATTTTAATATCTCCATTAATAAATATTACTCCCCATCCCGCTATAGTTCACTATGGTATAAAGTGAATTGGAAATGCAGGATTAACTTCATTATGGCGAACCATCAGTCTAGTCTTTTGAAAAGCTGTTGGCTTACTATTCCGTGGAAATCATAAATTTCATCATGAAGTTCTGGAAGATTTTGAAAATAAAATTCACACAACTTTTAAGGTTTTAGGCAATCGTCAGAAGTATAAAGTTTTAAGCTATTGAGCTGTGCAAACACGCATACCTTACAGCAGCAACGTCTGAAACTTACCACGCTGGGGCATGTAAGAAGGATGTAGCTCAGTTCATTTCATGCACCGTCAACTTGCAATGCAACACATCCTCTAGCTCGAAGCTAATACCTGATGGTTGTATATCTTAGATCAGGATTGTTCTGTTTTATTTTCGCATCCTTTTATTTAGTTCACAACTCAAAGACGAAAGGAGAAATTTAGCTGTGAAAATTTACGAACAACTTGAAACGCGGAAAGTATGAAATTTTAAATTGAATTTCAAACATTTTATTAATTAAAATACAATATTAAATGTTACAACTTCTTCAACTTGTAATATTTCATATTCCTTTGAAACCTTTTATTGAAGGGTTTCAAAGTAGCGATAATATTAAAATGGATAAAATCATTTTAATTGTTGCAAATAAAACCATATCAGTAGAAACTTTTAATTGTACTATGAACTATTTAATTGATAGTTGAGAAAATAGAGTGGTTGATAGTTTCATTCCTGAAATGACTATTCAGTATTCTTAATTGGGTCTGCCAAAGAAGGTGTTATAAGATACGTGTGTCCATGATACTACTAGTTAGGCTGTAGAAGACCTCAATGCAAAGTCCTCCTTGTGGTACTAACGCTTTGAACGGCGAATGACACAAATGACTTCCAACTGAATCTCCCAGCTTCAAAGTTGAAAGATACTGTCAAGGTAAGAAGCAACAATGAATGGAAGATCTTTCTGTTTACTTAGGCAACAAATCCTAGTTTTACTTGAGATTTCCTTAGTCAAAAACCTCATACATGTACTAGCTGTAATTTTACCTGCACCAAAAATAAGATTCCCAAACCGGGCGGGAGCCGGGGTAGTTTCAATAGACTATGAAGAATTTTTTTCTATTTGGTAATCGAACGTATGATTGCTAATTATATATTGAGCGTGATTTGAAGACTTAGATTATGAAGGGCGCTCCATAAGCAAAGACCTTACTAGGAAATTTAAGCTAAAAAGGAAGAAGCCTGCATCCAATCTTGAGCCTTTTCCTCGAGACCAACCAGAATCAAATACTGTTTCTCTTAAAGAACTGCTGCAGTTGCCAGGGGTTTCTTCCCATGTCTCTACCATCTTTGACGAGTCTCTCGACCAGCCCGTTAGACTTGAGTATTTGAATCTCACTCGCACTATGGTCCCATTCCAATAACTATTCCGGAAGCTACTTACTATCAAATCCAGATAAATATTTAATTCAATTAATCAACTCCTCAAAATAAGTCTCTTAATGAAATCCAGGTCGCTTACGACACCATCTTTTGTATCTTGTGAAAGATGGATATACATGTGGACAACGAGGTTTTTTATTCTGTTACCTTGTTTCTGCTGACCCTGGCACGATTTTTTTTTGAAATATCCAACATTGATGATATTGATTCTATTATACAATGCCTGAATCTATCTAGGCACACGTTTCGACTTGTTTAAGGAGTGCAGATTTTGATTCCCAAAAAGAGGCGTTAGAGTCCACGTTAAGAATTGACGCTCAATAACAGTTATGCCCACATTTGCTAGAGCAGCTACGACAGCCTTCATTAAATATGACGGCTGCGTGTTAAATAAAACTCTTCTCCAGCACATCATTAAAAGGTTAGTTAGTTAGTTTCTATTGGCCTATTAGTTCTTGATAAAGCGTTACCTTGGCCGGTTTGATATTCATTCCATTTTCTCTAAATATATGGATTCTGGAGTCTTAACGGAGTTCTGTTTCCTGTGGAAGCCACCCTACTGGCAGAGTAGCTCATGAAATAGGGGCGTCAAGCAAGGAAATCCAATTCTTCTCATTGTATTTAATCTCGTGTTTGATGAACTGTTAGATTTCCTGCCCCAAATTCAGCTTACACCGACGATTTTTTCATGTTGAGCTCCTTCTATTGAATCATTATTGCCATTTTTTGAGCAATACCATCTCTCTTTTAACGTTACTAAAGGAAAGTTTCATCAAAAACTAGTGAAAGACGCAACGGACATCGACGGCAACTAACAAAATTTATATTGAAACACACCAATTAGGAAATCAGACAGTTGCAACTGTTAAGTAGGAATCAAATACAAATATCGAATGAAATGTTCGGATATAAGTAAATAAAGTAATAGGAAGCCCTTAAGATGGCTAACACACTTCTTTTGTCTCGTTCTACTTTTCGTGACTTTGAAAAATTGATTATGAAAAATCATACTTGCCGTAGGACGTCTTGCCCGAGTAAGAGGACTGCCATGGGGCTTCTATGGATGCGGAATCTTTGGTACAGGAACCAATTATTCCGCCTGTTGTTATTATACGGGCCTTTTTAGACAGAAATGTCTGGTTCGCCGGCGATGAGGCGTTAGGCATATGTCTGGAAAGACGATTCATAATTAATTAAAAAGAATGGGCGCGAAGACGTGATAACAGAGGTGATGTTATTTGGGAGAATAGATTAGGAAGGGCGAAGGAGTACGGTAGAGAAAATCTCTGCGGCTCAGTGTCTTTTCTCTTAGTAATAAGTACGCATACGAGATCAGAGGGGAAAGGGATTAGCGGGACCATTATTGGCCTGCAGTTGCTGGACGCCGTGACATGAATCAAACAAATATAATCGCGCAAGTTTAATTTATTTAGACGAAAGATGATAATATTACGAGGATAGTAGAGAATGTAATATCACTAGATGGAACTTTCTCTGCGAGGTTCTGCGAAATCCAAAGATAAGGATCTCGCTCAATCCAAATTTACATGTCAAAAGTAAGCACTGTTAAGTTTCTGTACCTTCTCAATCTTTATTGTGCAGAAATCTCCAAAGACTTTGTAAGAGTATTTTAAATGTTGTAGTGCCCTGAAACAAGATCACATTAGGATTATTTAGCATGTTCTACCAAGAATTTTGAATATCGTTACAGTTTGTTCTGGAATATAGTACTTATTGTAACGTAACTTAGATGAAGGTCAAAAGTCGATTCCAATCAATGGAAGAAATGTTAGTGATGCTACTTCTCGTTGTATGTCACTGCGTCCTGAAACCCGGAACCAAATATAAGACCCGTCTCATAAGTTTTGGCACACATTAAAGACGGTTTGTATGAAATTTGTTAGCGTCATGGATTTGCATGTTTATAAAAGCAGTTGCCGCGTGCGTTACGAAATGACGATGACAGTTGATTGACAATTTATTTGCAAAAACTGTCGTACAAGTTGGAGTTAAGAAAAAGAAGTTATCTATATATCGCACCATAAAAAATTGCAGGTAGGGTAAAGTTTGTGTGAATAGAAAAAAGTAAATAAACTTGTCAGAAGTGCCAAAAATCGCATCGACGATTAGGGTGGAAATTCGATGTTTCATAAGATGCTGTTCAACTGTTTGACAAAATTAGACAACTTATTATGTTTTGGCCAGACTTGGCACCGTGCTAAAACAGCTCAAGTATGGTTAAACATTAAAAAAATACCATTTGTGCCAAAAGTGGACAATCTGCCTAACATTCCCCAGGCTCGTCCTATAGAGCATTTTTGATCACTTTTGAATAGCTTAGTCGATAATGATGGTTGGGAAGCCAAAACCGAATTAAACTAAAGAGAAAATTAAAGAAGTTGACGTGGGGTCATCCAACAAATGATATTGAATATAAAACATATCCTAAGACAAATTGAAGACTACGGACCAACTTCAATTTTTTGTTAATAGCAATGTTTGCAATTTGCGTTCTGGAGTCATTCATTTCTATTGGATAGCAAAATTCTATTTTGGGCCAAAACTTATGAAACACGCCTTTTCAGCCAATGCCACTACAGGATCTGATTGAGTGTACATAGCAGTCAGAAGAAGAAACTGACTCTTATCTATTACTGAGTTTCTGGCTGAGAAATAAAACGCCTCTCAGTATTAATCACCATCATCGTTTGTTAGATCTGGCGCGATCTAAATGATTTTGTTTAACAGAAGTTTTCTTCATTTGGCCATGGTCGTTTCAATAATATCTAGCTAGTATATTCAGCACACAAAGCTGCTAATATCGGATTCATAATCCCAACCTTTGCTGACGTCGCGTCGTTTGGATAATGTGTAACCTCGTGATTTTTTGAGATAGGTATGATTTGTGTCAAAAGAATTTTTTTCATGATGTAGGTGTAAGATATTTTTAAGTGTATCTCAAACCCACAATTTATTAGTAATAGTTGCTGTGTTTTATTATAAAGAGGGTTTTGTGACGTTTAAATTATTCATTCTTCGAATAGGGAATATTAATGGAGGAACACTTCTAACGGTAAACTAATTCATTACGTAATGATGTTGGATTGTATTGTTTGCTTCTGAGCAGTGCTGTTCCGAGTGACCTCTTTTGCAACAGTTAACACACCCTGTGTTTTGTATACAAAGAAGGAAAAATTGCTAAACGAAAAAATTCTGAAATTAAAATAATTCATCATGAAACATTTTTCAATATATACAATTACCGTTTATTTTATTGTCCTTTTCACTTTAGGTACATACTTTCATTACCTGTTTTTCATTCTTGTTAACTTTGAATGTTTAGTGTGAATTTACATTTTTTTTTGGTTGGGGCAAAATTTTAATATTTTTTTGATATAAGTGAATAGGAAATGAAACATTACAACGATAATATCACTAATTACAATAAGAAAACACCCCGGAAGAAAGTGAAACTTGTTAAATCATTATTTATGAAGCTTTAAAAAAAGGAAATAAAGACTAATTTTACAATTTAGAAATTTCAAACAATTTGATAACATCACTTTTAATTCCCAAGAATTGTTCTCCTTTTTCAAATTTAATTCCAGTAAAATGACATGAAAGCCGGCTATAATTAAAAATAGATGGTAAAGATAATTCTCGAGCTTGAGGCCGACCTAAAAACCGAAAACACTACTAATTCAGTATTTATATAAAGTTTAAGAGTCACGAAACTTTATTTTAATGCTATATTTGGCGCAATGATAAAATTAAAAAGGCAGAATATAATCGCTGGGGGTTGAATTCCCTCACCTCGCATATAAAAAAATCCGGTATAATAATTTTATTCCGGTTTGCACGGTTTTATATTATCTGACTTCATAATTTTTTATGCACAGCCAGGCTTCTTCTTGTTACATCTAACTAGCACTTATATTATACATTAACAAAAGTAATGTCGGCTGTAAATTGGGATTTTAAAACATCAAAAATGTTTTTTCTCTTTTCGAATTATTACAGATAAAAAGAAATTGAATCAAAAATATATATCAATAACGTTTTTACGAACGTTCATATTTGATTTTAACATTGTCCCGGAGTCATTTTTTTAAATTCAGCATAGATGTGATAGCTGGAAGCTACACAAAAATACTGAATAAAACATAAGCGGCACACGTAATTTTGTTATATTGAGTTTTCAAAACAATCGCTAATGTTGCTTGCAATCTAGTTCTGTTTTCTATCTCAGTCGAAGATCTGCCAAGTAGTCGTCTTTTCTGGAAGACCACGATGCCGTTCTGTGATTGGTATGCACAGTCGAGTGTGGATCCGTCCAATTTCCGGGCCAGGTTTCCTATTCCGGCATTTAGTGCGACATCCAGCTACTCCTGTGATTTCCCGCTAGCGACCGCCCTAACTTGCTTCCGTTTGTGCCTAGATAAGGCAGCAATAACTCCGAAACTTTACTAGCAAACGCTGGCCGCTTGAAAAATTACTTAATTTCGTCCTGGTTCTGCTGCTACTGCACATACACATCCCTAGTTAAATGGGGCATGATTTATCAGTAACGGAAATGTGTTCTTTGAACCGTAACCCACAGCTTTCGTTACATCTTTTTGAGAACCCTTTTCATGACGGTCTGCATCTTTCCTATAGTCGAGGATAAATAAATTTAGATAGTACTTTTATGTATATTTCTTATCTATCTGTAGAATTTTTCATTTTAATAGTTATCAATATCCAAAGTTGCCCGAGGGGAATAAAAGATGTTCGTTAGAAAACAGTCTTGTTTGAACTTTAGGAAGAAAGATTTTTTTTCTATTCAAAAATTGTTTACTTTCATCTTTTTCAAAACATTAATTGATCGTTTTGGATTTTGTTTATAATTTTTTAGTTATTTGGGGTCGCTTTTGCGTGTCTCGTTTCTTTTCTTATGTGCCCATGGATGTAATAAGACGCGTTCATTTCGATCGTTAATATTTTTACAACACACGCAAGTGCCTTTCAAGATAATTTCATTTTGATTATTTCTCAAAAGTTCATATTTCGATCAAAAGTTCACATGCATGTATAAAACAATCCTATAATTATTCCACAGTGAGAACATTAACAATCTTTAAAAGGTTTGTAATTTTGAACATTAAAAAAGAAAATTTTGTAAAATCATTTTTCTCCAAAAGTATCAAGACTTGTCAAATAGGAAATGGTTGAGACGACTGTCCAAACTCGAATATTAGTTTTCGCTGATAATTCTGTTTTTATTTATACGATCCAATTCGGTTCTGGGGGCCAAATTGCTGATCTATGTAGTCATTGATCAATCGGCTTCTCGTTTAATGACTTCCTAAATTTCCTGAAAATTCTTCATGTTGGTTTCCAGGTACGTCATGTCAAAAATATGTTTGTATTTAATACTTTCAGCCTTTACTCTAATTTATTATTTTTGAACCGTTATGCAAAGTAATATAGTGATCATGGGGAGCTTTTTTTGAGCGTGGAGGATAAAGAGAAATCGATTTTGATTTCTTCAAACCGTATCACGACTGTAAAAAGGCTTTTCTTTAGTAACATAGCATTTTAGATATTTCTGCTGATTACAATTTATGTTGCAGGAATCTTTCCACATTTATTAACAACAATTGCAATTCCTTTGTTTTTCTTGTAGTATAATGTTTATTAAAATGAACCACGAAAACCTTAATATTTAAAATGAAAAACACAAAGACTTAAAAGTAAAATACAAAATTTTCCCAACAAGAAAACAAGATCGCTTTTGTACGAGGTCTTATCACGCCATCTAATCATTATCGCGTATCTTAACTAGGGGTCATCATGGAAACAAGTCTTGAAATGACATTAAATTTTACATTAATTCTTATTACCAAATAGTAGGCGTGGCGTACAATAATTACAAATAATAACGACCTACTTCATTGTTGATTGCGCATATTTTAAGCTTCCAATTGTGTATTTTGCAATTTTGATGGATATAAAATCAAACGGAAACGTTTCAAAACCATAATTCTATACACAGTTCGAAAAATTGTTGGGATTAAAAATTAATTTCGTTTCCGGTTGCCTCGCCTCGACAAAACTCATCGAAAAGTTTTCAGAATTTTTTAACATTGCAATGCAAGTAAATGATGTATGAATAACAAATCAAATAATTGTACGCCCCTCGGCATATTATCGAGGTGAGATAAAGTGTTCTGATTGCGTTTTCAATAAGGGTATGAAATGTTTGAAAATGACACGAAAAAACTTCATGTTTTTTTTTCGTGGTCATTTAAAAGAGACGCTTGATAGAGGAAACTGTAGAATATCAAAAGGGAAACATTTTTCTAACAAGAAAATTTTAATTATATTTCTAACTAATAAAATCGGGATGAAGAGAGTTTTATTAATACAAAATTTTTTCTTTACCTGCAAATTTCATTAGTTTCAATCTTAAAGATGAAAATTTAATTATGTTGAAGATTAATAAGTAAATAATTTAGAGTACTAATTTAATTCCGACAAGAACGTAGGTACGAATTAATAAGCTTTAAACGTCTTGGGTTTTGAAAATTTATTATGAATTAAAGTAGATTTTCATACAGATTTTCTGTGACAAAAATTTATAAAAAATTAAATGCAGTATTTCTCTGAGAAAACGTAAAATGTTCATGAACAGCAAGTAATATTTTGTATTTGTTGAGACACGCACGCCAAAATTTTTATCCTAAAGAAATTACGCATTTCAATAATTTAGCTAACCCGATGTTTAGCCTTAGGTTGGAGACTTTTTTTATTATTTAAGTAAATATAGTTGTATAGAGATTGAAACTATTACAGGAATCGTAATTAACTTTACTTACAAAAATATCTCAGTCTTTATTCAAGGTTGTGATGAAGACTCTCAAAATTCCATATTAATTCGAAACAACTTTTAACATTCTTGTAACTGTCGTCTCATATTACTACGACAGACAGATTTCATTGCTTAATACATTGCTTCACGCTTTCATATCCTTAAACTCCATCATGTCTTGGTCAGTATCAAAATGATGGTGACTTCCTTTCAGATTTGAATAGGTACCTTTTATGAAAGGTTTTGATTAACACAAACCAATGTTGTAAAAACTTCAACTGTGCAAGTTTAATATGACTCTTCCCTACCTACAAAATCGAATGATAAATATCACCATAGAGTGTGCATGACCAGGCCTCAGAGCCTCTGTAAAGGTTGCATGCAATGTTCCAGTAGCTCGAATTCATACAAGTTTTTAAAATTGGCTAAATAATCTCTTATCATTATTCGTTAGCCTGCACAGTTATTTTAACGGTCGCATAAGTAATGTATTATAAGTATTCCTTTTGCGAAGCCATAGCGAAACGGTACACCACTAATTGTTGCAGAATAATGATGAATCAGAAGATGAATAGAAATGAAATTGTGAGTGATGGAAAGCTTGTGACTTTGATGGGCGCAAGTCTCACTCTATAGGTGTTTCCATCGCAGACTCTCTGGAAAGTGCGATGGCTGGACTTGGTGGCTATGCCATCGTCGTCCAACCAGGTCTCTGTTGGAAGTACTGTCAAGATGGCGAACCGGCTCGAATGGTGGTAATTGAATGTTGAATGAGTAAATGAATAAAGATGGAGTGCCAACCAACCGGGCAACGTCTATAGTGCCGAAGAATGTCCAGTCGGTGCAAAGTAACAATGACGGAACTGAGTTAGCACCAATTGACCGGGCTGGTGGAGAGCGCTGTTGGACAACCTAACGAAGAGTAGTGTGCTGTGGGACTTCCATTGCAGAACCAATGTGGACGACCCTGAGAGTTTGGCTACGGCTATAGACAACTGTGGAAATGTTCAGACCTCTTGGGCTCTCCCAACCCGCCGAGGATACCGTAGCTAAGCTGTCACTTCTTTCAAGGCGCAACCAAGGTGTAGTTTCTAAATAACTTGAATTCAAATATTTCCTACATATCTGACAGAGCTGTAGCTGTAGATTTGATTTAAGCAAACCTATCAGACAGCCAATCTAGCTGAGTAGATTGACCGGCACTGCCAGAATTCTGACAAGTTGCTTGCTAGGATTTTTGTTCGGTCTTTATAGATTCTTGTACTTTTTGTATCGCAAACTTGTCCCGACGCGTAAGAAGAGCTACCACACGGTATTATACGATAAAATCTTGCCGAGTCTCCAGTTACGTTTGGCGAGTCGATTGGGCTTAAATCAGCAAGACCGAGCTGATTGGGTAATTCCGCACCCTATTAGACTCTTAATTGTGGACTATTATACGGGCCATTTTCTCGGCAAGCCACTTACCAAGGAGCTTTCTTCTTCCTGTTGGGAGTGCCCTTTTTATACCAATTGAACCTTCCTTAAGTTTTTGGTTTGGCATTTCTATTGGAGTGCACGACGATTTCTTCATGACTGTACGAATATACTCTTGGATATCTCTACTTCATGATAGTTTTGACTTCGGTTTCATGATAAGAGATAATAAAAGGTCTATTTGGTGACATTGATCTGATACACCTAGTAATAATCTGATGATTACCACGCTATTTACTTGCCCTGCAAATTGAATTGAAGATATTGTTTTTAAAAACCTTTAAAACCTACTTCATATCTCGAAATGGCCGAAATTCAATTCGAAATTTTTATTACTATTATTAGAATTAGATACAGTGAGTAGCTAAAAACCATTTTTTTCCTTAGTATTCTATTTTACTTTTACTATCATCTCTTGGACGAAGACGAAACTGGTACAGTTCTCTTTAAACTTTGGGCTCGTTTATTGTGACCAAACCCGAAGCGACTCTCTGTATTGGGCTCATTATAACAAAATAATAATTCTAGGTTTGCTATCTAGTTTGGGAACCAAAAGCGAGATTTATGTAAGAGTTGATCTTCATGTCAAAACCATATCCTTTAATTTAGAAAGTGTAAAGTTTGAGAGATATCACTATCTGTTGTATTTGGATTAGCTACATTTGGACTTCCATATGATAAAGTTTGTAAATTCTTGGGAGAATTGCAGTTAAGAGATAATCTAGAACAAGACCAAACTGTTTGGTGAACTTTGGTGCTGAGAGTCTCGATTTTGTCATGTTCACTCTTCATCTTGACAATTATTACATAACCTGAGTTTTGGTTTTCTATGCTTTTTGAGTTTCGAATAAACCAGAAATCATCTGGGCTCCTACCAAGGCAATTTATGGCTCGAAATGGCCAGAATTCTAAAACTTGACACAATCAGGATTTTTTGCGTAGAGATCTTTGGTTTCATTTTCCTTTCTATACATTTTGGAAATGGCTTGGTAATCATTGTTTTCCAGTTGTGATTGCCATGACTTTTGCAGATAAATAGTTCAGTTATTGACATCTGCTTATAACTTTGGATGGAATTTGTTTAGGAAACCGTAACGGTGATCTTATCATATGACCAAATATGTTAATATGTTGTTCCCAAATCTTAGTATCTATACTAATTATTTCCCAAGTGCCCCAAACCTTTTTGGGATATAGTTGTTTATTGTAGTGCAATTCAGGTGATGTTTTAGATTTTTTTTTTTCGTGAAATGCGTCATGTTCGAGTAGAATCAATTTTCTTTTTTTGGAATTCCTAAGCTGTGTGAAGTGGTAAAACGTAGAAACATAGGTTTGACAAATTTCCATAGTCAATAATGATCTGAAACCGAGACTTAGTGGAACGTCTAAATCTTGTCTATATCTCGTCTATATGACGTCTGTAGGGGTTACTAAGAATATTTCTGAACAAAAATCTTGTGGTACACATATTGACATAATTCTTGAATCACCGTGTATGTAAGATAACTATAATTGTACTAAAAATAAACTAAAAATAAGTTTGAAGCTTTTGTGTGGAATTTTAACTTATGTTAGTTGCCTTTAGTATTGTTTTGGTGTTTTCGTTTTTCAGAAATATCGTTTTAAATAAATATTTCCTGGTAGGGTTTAAATTAACATTAAAACCCATTGAAAGAGAAAACTATTTTAATTAGAGACCTTTTTACTGTATAATGTTGATTTTTACGCTCAACGTTTGATCACCGTTTCGTCAGAAAGGAAACAAATTTTATGTTTCCAATTGTAACGTACAATAAAGCTACAATACCTTTTTTTCTGAAAGAAAAAAACAAATAAAAGGAAAAGAAGCAGCAAAAAAAGTATGCAAAAAATAGCTTAGTATTTTTAGAATTTACATAGAAAACCAGTATTTGATGTAGTCTCATTTTTCATAAAATAACGCTGTGGTCGTTTTGGGGGACAGTGGAAATGTAATGCACCTTTTCGGAAGTTACACGATGTTCCGTGTGTAATTTACTAGAAAATTTCAGCGCGAGTGTATCCCGTTGTTTTGTTTGCGGTAGTTGGTTGTGACCGGGGTGAGCTTAAAGCGTCGCCAACAAGCGAGACAGTCAAAAGCTCGCGACACGCTTGCTTAGCTAACACATACTCGAATATGCATATAAAAGCTCTTGTTAATTATTCAAATATTTATCGCGGATGACGTTTTCTTTCCCTAGCTACTATATAACATATAATATTATATGACAAAGTACAAGCGGAGTTTTTCCTGTCAACGTCATGTTATAAAATTTTAGAGCTACGAATGTGCGAACGCGAAAGAAATGAAAGTTAATTATTCATAAGATGGAGACACTTTTCAACCTTAATGCACTCTTCCTTTTCACATTTGCTTAGTTAGTTGTTTGAATACGCGTGTATAAAATTTTCTAAAGTTTACTTTCGGAGTGTAAGTTCTATTCTGCTGCCAGCATCTGTAGGCGAAATGAAATTTTCAAGTGGTATTGTATAAGAATATTACAAGAGAAATCTATACAAAAACTTTTATATGACTACATTGAATACAACAACAATAAAAATCGACTTAAAGCAAGTATTCCGAGCACGGAATATTACTCTTCTATATCCAACACCCTCGTATGCTGCAACGATCTAAAGCTTTTCCTCTGCGTCTGTGTCAATTCATATTTTCGTTCTAGTCTTTCTCCGTTACGTTCCTTGTCCTAAAATCTATGGCGAAGTTTGGACTAGTTTGTTGTTAAACTTTTGTACACACACACAGAAGCCAGCTAAAAGCATAACAGAAACGATTTGCCATTTCCTATAGGATATGAGGTTATTACTTTTAGTCGTACAAGGTCTCAGCAAAATTTAATTCTGCTTCAGCTTTCTACGAGGGGAAAAACTTTTACCTTTACAGATGTATTTTCTGAAATTACAAGACTTTTGATTGAGTTTGTTCATTGTATTAATTTTTCTGAAAAATGAACTTCGAAATCATTTTTCACAATCTTTTTGTCTACCCTTTTCTGTATTATACGTAGAATGTATGTGCTTATGTAGAACAGTGGAAAATATCACAACTTTGTTGTTACATAGCAAAACAAGACTTGTAATAAATAATAAAAATTTGTATTTTTACTCGCTTGTATCCTACGTTGAGAATATTCCATCGGAGTCTAAGTAGACTCAGCTTTGGAAGATCAGGCACTGATTATAAAAGAGGTATTTTCGGCAATGATTTTTAGTTAAGATTTTGGCGAATGATAATCATATGGTTGTGCGACCATCCAAGATTAGAAACTAGGCTAAAGAAACCTATTCAGATGGATTACCATTTTTGTTTCATTTTAAATTTCAATTGTGACATCCTTCTCTTCATGCTCATGAAGTGGCAAAATGCTCAAAGCGCTTCCTATGATCCAAATGAGTCATCGCTTCATGAAAAATCTTAATTAACATTTCTCAATTATTTGTTCCATTATCTTAAATCAATAGAAAAGTATTCCTTTACATACAGGGTGAGTTAATTAAATTTTGTTCTTTCTTGTTTGACACAAAACACTTAAATGCTGATAGTTTTTCTAAAAGGAAAGAACCAAATTTGATTAAATTATTATAGTTTTTCCATAAAAGCTTTTAATTTTTTTTTGGATTATTACATTTTTCATAGCTATTTGATTAAATTGTTAGACGCTTCATAATATTGAAAATGAAAGAAAATGTTGTAGTCAAACTTAATACTATTACCTGAAACGGTAAACTTTTGACCTTCTATAGTAACATCGTTGTTGATTTAACTACATACGCTACATTTCATAATAGTTGTTCCATTATAGTCAGCCTTGGAAATTTCTCTATAAGGAAATCCTATATAAAATGTTTTCAACAGAAAAGAACCTCGTGGGTGTTTGTATAGACTCATCGCATTTGTGCTTTAAATAAGTAAATTTCCTGAAAATGGATGTATGCATGAATGAAAGTATTCAATATGAGATTACAGTAACGAAATGAGTGAAAATTTAAAGCAAACACGAGAAAATCCTTGCATGTTTCAATATGCACATCGCATTGGAAATGTGGATAAACGTAAATACGCTGAAGCAGAAGAAATTGATTTATTTATATAGGGGAAACTCATATTTCATGTGTTATGTGATGTATAGGACTCCATTCGGGGAACTCGCACTCGCGAAAATGCATTCGCCACGGTATCATTCGATTTCCAAAGAAAACATTCCTTGTTTTAAATTCAATTGTGCCCAGATATAAATACGTATTGTAATGATATTCAAAGGTTGAAATGATACATAAATAAGAAAACAACAATAACAATGATTTCATTAGAGTTATTTTAAGAGCATAAGGACGGGCAGTTAGTTGATCAAACAATTAAAGAGGAATATTTTAAATATTCTGAAAAATTTGTCAGACATATAACATTCCAGCTTAGTTGATTATGTAATAGTTTTTATTGTTTATAGAATTAATGATAAGGAGTTTATGAATAGAGGAGAACAATTGAATAGAATTTGTTGATAAGAGTTGAGAAAAAGATTTTTATGTTTAGTTGATAGTTGATATAAAATTTTGAAAGAAGTTTAAAATGGAATTTATATAAAATTATTGTTTTGAATAATAATAGATTGGTGAACGATATTACTGAGTTTATTTTATTGTATTGTTGAAGGAGTTAAACAAAAAGACTGGAAAAATATTATTGAAAGGAATGAATAAGTTAGTTATCCAAACGGGGTAACAAGAGCCAGAAAGTGAGTGTTGCTTACTTTAGACAAATTGTAAACTAAAGAAAAAATTAAAAGAAAAAGACTATAACTGTATTAAGTGCCAATTCTATAAACTTTGAAATAGATAACAATACGACTAACAAAGATACAAGACATTTTTTCTGAAAATTTTTTTTTATTTTTCAACATAGTCTTCTTGTAACTCTACACACTTCTCCCAGCGATGCTCCCATCTCTGTGACCCGTCCAAATAGTACTCGGCATTTTTCTCTGCAAAATAATTGTTCACGAAGGTGATTGCCTCTTCATTTGACGAAAATTTTTGTCCTCCGAGCGCAATTTTTAGATGAGGGAACAAAAAGAAGTCGCTTGGGGCTAGATCTGGTGAGTAAGGCGGATGGTCAAGCAGTTCAAACCGTAATTCGTGGATTTTCGCCATGGCAACCGCTGAGGTGTGAGACGGTGCGTTGTCTTGGTGAAACAGGATTTTCTTTTTCTGCAAATGTGGACGTTTTTTCGCAAGTTCTGCCTTCAGCTTGTCAAGTAATGATGCATAGTATGCTCCTGTAATGGTTTTTCCTTTTTGAAGATAATCGATTAAAATAACTCCATGACTATCCCAAAAAACAGTCGCCATCACTTTCCCAGCCGAAAAAACAGTTTTTGCTTTTTTTGGAGCCGGTTCCCCCTTTGCAGTCCACTGTTTGGACTGTATTTTTGTTTCGGGCGTATAATGGTGTATCCAAGTTTCATCTACAGTAATTAATCGGCGCCAAAACCCGGATTTATTTGGCCTAAACTGCGCCAAAAGAGCGTTGGAAATATTCATTCGAACACGTTTTTGGTCTAACGTGAGCAAACGCGGCACTCAACGCGCGGACAGCTTTCTCATGCCTAAATGTTGATTTAATATGTGACAAACACGTTCTGTTGACATGTTCATAACCTCTGCTATCTCTCTCACTTTAATTCGGCAGTCGTCTAGCACCATTTGGTGAACTTTGGCGATGTTTTCGTCGGTAGTTGCGGTTTTTGGACGTCCCGAACGTTCATCGTTTCCCAAGCTTTTACGGCCACGTTTAAATTCAGGAGCCCAAAATTTCACTGTGGTAAATGATGGTGCAGAGTCCCCATACACAGAATCCAACTCATCTTTTATTTGCGAAGGCGTATTGCCTTTCAAAAACAAATATTTAATGACAGCTCGATACTCGATTTTGTCCATTTTCACAAAAAAACTCACATCAACTCACTCAAACGACTGTTACATAAAAACTGCGCGTCCAAAATGGCTGAAACTTTGGTGAGTAACTGTCAACAGATGAACAACGAAATTCAGTAGCTTTTATTTACGAGTGCTGCCTTCTTCACGTTGAGGTCGGAAACTTTTCAGACCACCCTCGTACATTTCATTTAAAATTATTATCAGTTTCGAATATCCATTCTCTTCATGGACATTCAAACAAAGTTGGTCCTGAAAGAAAGAAACAGTTCATAAAAAATTATCTAACATCGTTAAAGAAGAGTAACATTATTACTTAATGTACTTACCTTCTAATACATTTTTATTGTGTGGAGGAATATGGAATTTCTAATATGTGTTGTCACACGTCTGTGGTCCGGACTTAAGTAACCGGTGGACCAAACAGTGACGTGATGAAGAAGGTTGAGTCTTCACTAACAGAAGGAGACCGACTCGGCGAATGGTGTATTGAAGCAAGGAGGTCTGCGGAGAAGGAATAGGAGGTGTGAAATTAAAAAGTTTTGGTGAAGTGAGGTAAACAAAATAAAAAGGTGATAAACAAAATAAGTAAGGAAATTGATGATATTAGGAATATAAAAAAAAGATATTTTTTGACTTCTTTTCCTAACGAAAAGAAAAATAACAGTAAAATTGTTGGAATAATTAACTGTCAGTTTAATTGAGGTTTGTCACGTGTTGATCATGGTGGTCTTATTTTAGGTTATCAATCAAATATCAGAAAGTCATCACATCACATAACCTTTAATTAAAATTATTTGACCCTTTACAAAATTTATAAGCATCAAAAAATTAATTCATTGATTCACTATTCATTTACATGCATCACATTATTATGTTTACTCTACTTTCACATATCAAAATATACGAGTGCGACGACGTTTTCTCCACAATTTTCCAGTATTTATGAGTCGGAAAATTCCCAACGGCCCCTTTTACAAGAGTTCCGCTTTTATTATTTGTTGGGCTCGGTTTCTGGCTCTGTTAAATCTTTCTTTATCAAACATCCAAATATTTTCGAACCTCCTAAATGCGATGCTACGTATATCAATTAGTGCAGGCAGTATCACACTAAAACCAACGCTAACTTCTAATGACGGTAGTAGAAACATTTATAATTTAAGTTCTGCAACATTGAGCGACGTTTATCTTTGGATTTACAGTTAAGTAGACTGTCGCAATGCAAAATCTAAATTGCAGCCGACTAGAAACCGAGTGCATGCTGCAGCTCGTAATTATTTTCAAAACAATACCTCATTGTGTTATTCATTTCTTCGAGGTAAACGATTCAATGCCTGCCCGAATACTGCGGCTTTTGTGTGCAACATCAACGCTTTCCTTTCTGTTCAATTCAAGCGGAAAAAGGAAAACACAAACACAACTGGAATTTTTCTGAATTTTTACTGAGAACCCACCGAATTACTTAGCGAATACTGAATTTTAAATCAGGCTGTGTTGTTATTTATTATTTTAGGATCTTATTTTGGGTATAGGTATCCGAGATTTATCACAAGACGATATTTAATTATCGGCCAACCTACAACCGGAAGGATGCATATAGCAAATTTGCAGTCGCGTCGAAAATTAATATACGTCCTGCTGAGCATTGTTTGGTATGAATGGTGCATTTGCTGCAAGATCGGGCACAGCAGGGCTATTGTATTGGTGTATGTTCGTACATCCTGAAACAGCAGGTGTATGTCCGAATATCCTGCAATTATTGCCTGCATTAATATTAATTAAATTTAAATTCGATCGCCGGCTATATTTTGAGGTGTGCTATTGTGTTCGGTAATTTATATACATGGTTCTGGGATAGGATTGTTGTGGCAATCTTATACGATCTTCTGGGAGTTAGTTACAGTTACGGATTTACGCTTCCTGCTGTCTCAGTTTGCTAATTAATGCTTCCGGGCATAAACTCTTAACAGGATATGTTTTTGTTCACCTGGATAAATATATATTTTTTGTGCATTAATGAGTTAAGGTCTCCAGTAACAAATTAGTAATTACGCAGTTTCAACATGTTTAACTGGAAATTTTGTTTAGATTGTACAATCATTACTATTTTAAGACAATAAAAAATTATTGTTGTTTTGCAAACATTATTTTGAGTATTTTTTAAAAAATATAATATTACTAGACAAACACTGCTGGATAAATGTAAAAAACTTATAGGCCCGTTTTACATTACCCTATCACCTTTAAGTTTCATTAACCACCACTGACATCATCCCTATTACTTCTTAATTTTGACCGTGTCATTTAAAAAGAAAACGAAAATTAACCTGACTTTATATTGCGTTTGATTATTCTTGGGAATGAAAGAGTGTCCCCACAGCCATGTGACAGTAGACCATAGCAAAGACGAAACGGCTTACTGAGGCAAAGGAGCTTGATAATTCAATGTGGTAACCATACCTAAATTGGAACCGTTCTGGCCCAAAAGTAGAGAAGGAATGGTAAGTAGTATTTAGCAGGTAATGGTGTCACAACCGACGACCGCCTAATAAAGTAATCTCTTTTCGAACCTTTCGACTTTTGAAATCTGGAAAGGATACGGATTTGGAGGTGTTCTGCTGTAATCTCCACAAGCCAACTTTATCGTTGAGCAGGGTTTAGAACACTTTGTTTTTGACAGACGTTCCACCTCAGTCAAACTCTCCTGACGAATTAATCGACCACAAGCCTGCATGCGCTTTG
>VTPC01091300.1:48045-100429 GCA_011009095.1 Ignelater luminosus
TTACCAGAGAGTGTGATTTTTCCAAATGGTGACCAATATACGAGTAATACTAAGGATGCTCCCAAAAAATGAACACTACTCAGTATTAGAGCTGTAACTATCTTCCTATGATTTTCAAAATATTTTCTCAACACATATTGCTATAAACGAAACGAACATAGTTGTTACGGAAAGACTGCTGATGAAATCCAGGCAGATATTAATCTAGGAAGTGGCTGGTCTTTTGCAACAAGCAAAATTAAGAAAATGTTAGCAACATCCCTAGTACTTTGTGCTTTGTTGGCGCACAATGATGTACTGACTTACTGATTTCCAAAATATTAGATGTCTTGATAAGCGCAAACGTCAAAAGTATCATTCACTTGCCATTAATCACTAATAAAAGCAATCCATGATAATTCCGGCTATGACCAATGGATGTAGAACACTTCCTGGTCGTTTTTTGTAAATTTTTCTCCGGATTCGTCTTTATGGTATCAAAAGCCATATGCACCTAGTTTATTCTGCTACCTTCAAGTGTTTCGACACGGTTGAGTATCTTCGGGTTTTTTCAAATTTGACAATCAAGTTGACTGTTTTTAGGGTACAGTCATATAAGCTTTTTTTGCGACATTGAGAAAAAGAAAACAATGAAAAATTTTCCAAATACAGTTCATACTTCGTTCCAGAGTTTTACTGGAAAAAGACTGTTCTCCAGGATTGCAGTGGTGATGGTGAAGAAACAAAAGAAGATCGACCTGCATCTGCAGCAACCTCTTTAAGAGGCTTCGCCCCGAAATATTTGAATATTGCGACGATAGTTTTTTGTGATTTCTTGAAATTGACCAAAATCAGTGATCGCTTTTTACTTTTCACTAAAAACCTTTGTATGGGAAGGTTGTAGAAAAAAATCTTTACAATTTGATTTTACAAATTTTGCCATTACCTGCAGCGATAGTGGCGAATCCTAGAAAGATAGAAAACTGGATTTGCTGATTCTATTTTCTTCTTCACTAGCTATCGTCTTTGTAGTAGGCAAAAGAGCCTTTTAATCTCAGTATATAATATAATACCTCACCTACTAACTAAAGAACAAAAGATAATAACATGAACTAGTTAGATCCTAGAATGATTTATCACGACATGCTTTTGACATTGCTGGGGGTTTGAGTTACAGGCATCAGTAAAAGCTCGAGATAAAAATTCAATTGGAAAGAAAACGAAGGGAGTTTGTCTTGAAAATCAAGACAGAGTGTCCCATCTATTGATTTTTGTTTGCTGTTGAATTCCATATATCTGAATAGAACAAAAAAATATAATTTGACAATACAATATTAAAGCAAGAGCTTTGAAGCTGGCTTTGCATCTCGTGTTTCTAAAGGTTATTTGGGAATTTCTTGGTTTTGTTTTTCTTCTGCTCTTCATGCAATACCCTCTTGTCCAATCAACCTTAATTAATAAGACTAATAGCGATGAAAGTTTTCTGTTTTTGATACCACTTTTAGATCTTTGGTATCAGTATTGACACTTTTGTATGGTGGACTACTAAAAAGTAAATTTTAAAATTAGGATTCAATATTCAATCTATGACATTTAGGCGAGTATGAACGTCCAAGCAAACACTAAAGTATAAATTTAAAAATTTAAATCACTTGGAATTGAGTTAATCCGAAAATAATTTGGAACGATCAAGCTCATTATGTTTTGTCAATATTTTTCCAACTGATGGAAACCAAGATATTTACAGGATTTTTTGATTTTATCCTCTTAGTTAGAACTTGATAATCCATAGCATGATTGAAATGAAAACAAAGTCCTTTTCATATTTCTATTTACTTAAAAAGCACGCTTGTTTTGTTAAATTCGTCATCAAATACAGTCAAGAGGTTTTTTTGCATTCGAGTAAAGGATCAAATACTACATACGTGTAATTGTTATTGACTTTGAGCTTTCTGAATATGAAATGGATCTGCTGAAAACGTATGCACAATTAGGTAATTGCTGTCAAAGCTTGGGATTAATTAATTACCTATAATAACGCTCCACAATAAAGGGATTGTAATAACAAAAGTTCTTTATGAAATAATTATTCGTAGTAACAGTATATTGTTGGACAGGTAATGATTATTATTAATAATAAATCATTGTTACTGTGACGTACGTAAATTGAAACAAATAAATTGCTCTCGTTTTTTAAATCAGCGGAAATAAGCAATTCTACCTGTGTTTCTAAAAACAACAATGGCTGCTCTGAAATAATTTAGATTCTATTTTGCTGTAATTGTTTTTGGTGTTTGTTTGTTTAAACAATGCAACGTTTATTTATCCTTTCGTTTCGGCGTAGGTTGATGCTTGCATCTAAAGGTTACAGTTGCTGTGTTTACTCACTCTCTGCTGGTCCGTGACCCCAGAGCAAATTGTTATTTGTCGTTCCTGAAGATTGCAAACAATGTTCGTTGCTGCAGAATAATCTAGTAACCCTGCTTGGTATATTGCATTTGCCTTACTTTAATCAGTTCCGCTCTTTGTCCTCGAGACGGCACTATAAATACTAACAACACAAGCTGCAGCATCGAGCATTCCTTCCTCAATGTATGTATGTATGTATGAGAAAATTTCCAAAATACAAGAATCAGAAACTTTTTAATTCGCCCCCGTAATTTCTTTTATTTCATTTCGCCACACTTCATGTTCTTTTTTTAGTTTCGCATCATGAAATATTGTAGAAACAATGGCCGTCACAGTTCAAGTCAACATTGTAAATGTCAGACCCAGTCCTGTCGAGGTCCTGCCCTCGTTTCTTCAATACCCACTTAACTTAGAGACCCCTGTTTTGTGTTTCTCTTGTTGGTTTTTGCGAAGAGCATTGCAAGGATAATAAGGCCTGGGTTTCAACTCGTCCTGCACCTTTTTTCTTGATTTATTTTATTTTGCGTCTTCCTTTTTAATTTTAACCCTTTTGTTTTAATATAAAACAGCAATTTTTTACACCGATGTTTCCGATTTAATTAAAAATCTAACTCATTTTGTTAGAAAATCAGTTGTTTGTGGAACTGTGTAATTAGTAATTAAATAAATAAGTCCTCCAACCCCAAAACAGGTTCTGTAATATTCAAATCCTAATGTATATAAATTAGACTCTTAAATTATAGAACGTTACCCCTTATAATGGTAATCTCTTACCCTTTTCCTCCAATATTCGTCCTTTGCCCTACATAATTCTCTAGTTCGTGTCCGGTTTCTAATTTCCTTGTCTCTAGTCCATCCCTAAATTTCCTTCGAAGGTACAAAAGGGAAAACAGTATCCCTCGGGCTAAATGCAACCATTGAAGCGTCTCCACAAACTTTGGGTTAACTCTAAAAGGAATAGAATTTCAAGTTATATTATTGTTAGAAAAACATCCTGCCGAGAGAACATTAAATTGCTGCTGCTAGATATATATATATATATATATATATATATATATATAGTTATATTCATCCTCAACGAGGTGCATCGTTGAATTTAACGAACGAACAGTGTTGAAGTAACCACTGAACAGGATGTAAAGTGCACGTTAAACTAACAAATTCTACCAAGAAATATTGGAGATGATGCAACTGCTGTAACAAAACCGTTCGTAAATAAGCGTTCCTGATTTTGACAACTACACGGCCCGACGATGCGTGAATTATACTGACCAGGGTCTGAACCAAGACAAAACACAATGGAACATCGTCCTATTAGCATACTGCTGCATTAACAGGGGGTGTTAAAGGTCAGAGTAGGTGGTCCGTGCGCACCTCAAGTTGCCCCCAATTCACAGAGCACACACTATTTCACTATGGTACTCGGAGCTTCCAGTCTTTATTAGCAAGTATAATTAAATAAAACTTTTGAAGGATTGTTTTGTTAACAAATGTGGCGAATTATATGCATATTCAGGGTAACACCAAAACATGATATGGAGATATGATGTCTATTTAAACCTGATCCGGATATGCTAAACCTTGGAACTATTATTGCCTCCACTAACTCTCTTAACAATCTGCACTTCGAGATAATGAAGACACATAAAACAAATAGATGAAGTTTTACTTTAGTGGAAAGTTTAAACCGAAATTTAAATTAAAATCAAACATTAATGATCTAAAGCTAAATAACTTCTTATTCTGTATTTACGTCGCTTACGTCATCGAAATTATACTAAAAGGAGATAGTTTCACTTTTGTTTTTTTTTAATTAGAGTTTCTTCGAACAAGTTTGCAACAAAATCTGTTGTGAAATATTGCGCGATATTATAATAATTCAAATTAGTGGTTTCAAGGTAATTCACAAACATGGCAAGGACACATTCTGATTTTTCAGATTTCACATCTCCGTCTTGGATTTATGTCGTCCTCGTTTCTATATTTTTACATTTTCATAACTCATAAGTCAGTTAAGAAAACGTCGTAAAAATATGATAGTATTGGCCGAACGTGTTTGTTTGTTTAAGTTTAAAACCGTTTTTGCCGGATGCTGTTTTATTGCTTCCGCAGATTTCGTCGGTAGCCTTTGAAATATCAAAGCCGTACCGCTTAAAAACGCTTATGTGTGGTTATACACTACGAGTGAGTCTGAGTTGACGTTACGAACGCTCTGAAAATCAGCAAAGCATTGCCTTGGGTGCTCGGAGCGTAAATCTGAACTTACTGTGTCAAAGAAACCGTCAAAACGTGTGTTTGCTAACACTACATTTTTCGTTTGCAAGAGACCTGTTCAACCACAGTTTGCTTATAGAAATTTTGATTCTAATTTTGCAATCAAAACTTGCGATAAAAATCTTCGTGGGTTCTTAAAGAGGGTTATCCACTTTGGTTAATTTCGTTTGTTTCCCTGCGAAAATAACCTAAATTCATGCTTAGAGATCCTAGTCCTGTGTTTGTCAAAACTGTGTTCTTCCGAAATCCCTTAAAGGCAAACACGCGTAGTACTTGTAGGTACATACATCAAAGAGAATATTCATCTGTTGTCTTTTAAATTGCAAGGTCCAAATTTCTACACCTCATTAGTATCAGTGTTTCTCTAGTTTCTGGTTTTATGGTCTGTGATCGATTTGACTGAAATAAACTTAATAGCATTTCTGCTAGGTATTGACCTAAAGCTTATCGGGCCAAAAAAAATCGAAACTGTTTAATTCCCAAATCCTGACATTAAAACAGATCCAAAAATAAGGTCTGTTTTAAGCTCAAATTTGGGCTGAACCGCGCGCAGCAACCCAATTTGAGAATCTAGAATCTTTTTAGCAAACCTAACTAGCCCAAGACGCCAAGTTGCCTTACAAACTCCGACTCCTTCAGGTCAAGAAATACAGCCATTTGAAAATAAGTCCTTGCATATGTATCCAAAACTGTTTATAATAATAATTTGAAACTGAAACTGAAAGATTTCTATGACTTCTGTTATTTTATTTCAATAATTTCATCGGTGGGAACAAAATTTGATGGACAGCAAAAATCATAATTAGAAATTTCATCGAAATGGCCACAATTTCTTGAACTATACATGGTTTATACGGATGCCACTTCTCCTTTCTTAGAACTTCGTGTGCAGCGGATTTCTTCAAAGTATGTTCACGAGTAATTTGTCGAACAGAAACCCGCGGATTTTCCACGACAGCCAACATTATATTCTCACGTTGTTTATTATTTAGAGCTTTAGGTCTGCTCATTTTTGGACGATCATTGACACAACCCGTCTCATGAAATTTATGCAAAAATAGAGTAGGCTGGGAAATATGATATTCGAGGTGTAGATTATTAAACAAATTGCAAGCTTCTTCCTGTGTTCTTCTGTCTTCATATCCCAGCACCATTAAAATTTCAATACGATGTTTTTCTGATAAATGATCCATAGCAAGCCTTATTTTTTGTAACTTTGTTGTCCTCACGTTAATCAAAGAGAGTAGTAAAAGCGAATAGGAGGACTTGATCTGAAAATATCGCAAGAAAGTTTTCTGTAATAGAACTGATTAGGCTGGCCCTGGGCTCTATATATAGAGTCTAGATGGCTTTGTTCCATGGGAAGCCAAAATGCTTCTATCTCCGTCAGTAGAATTTAAGGTAACCAGAGGAACATGGTCCTAATATACAGTGTGTCCGAAAAGTATGGAATATCCTATATATCTTAGTAAATATGTATTTTATGGAAAAATGTTTTCTATAAAATTTGTTTAGTGTTTAGTTTTCTATTATAGGGCAATATCAATTAACTATTTTTTAAAAAACCAAAAGCGCAACGAATAACGTTTTAATTTTTTTAACGGGAAGGCATCCCTTTGTTGTACTCATTTGATAGAGAATGTTTTTTTCTTTTCAATGATGTAAAACTTTGTGTAAGTAAATTTTGATTAAAACGAAAAAAATTGTTTGAAAGTTTATTTCAGTAATATTCATCTGTTACGAATTGAAAATTTTGTGTAACTACACTCTACAGTTAATAGAAGATGTTCAAAGTGTGCACCATTCACAGCTTGGCAATGGTAAAGTCGTCTTTCAAATTCGTTTATTGCATTTTTAATCGTGATAGCTCTAATCTTTGTTCCTATACGGTCTTTTAGAGTTTCAATATCTTCCGGCATATCGACATAAATCTTACTTTTGAGATGGCCCCACAGAAAAAAAAAAATAAGTGGACTTAAATTCGGCGAGCGAGCTGACCATTCTACTGCACCTCTTCTGCCTATCCATCGATAAGGGAAAGTATTGTCAAGAAACTGTCGGACATTAATTCCGAAATGAGGAGGAGCTCCGTCTTGTTGCAACTATATTTATTATGAGTACATTCATTAGGAAATAGAACAGCTAAAGCAGGGACTAAGTCAAATCTTAAGAAATCTAGATGTTAAATTATGTTCCATAAAAAAAGGTCTCGAAATTTGGGTTCCAATAATTCCTGCCCAGGCATTGACTTTCTGCTGATATTGGGTGTCCCCTTCTATATACCAGCCAGGATTTAGCGAAAACCAGTAGCGCGTGTTTTGCTTCTTAATGTTACCATTCAAACAAAACGTTGCCTTATTAGTGAAGAGGATATTTTTATGAAAATTTGCATTTTTCTGAAGCCTATGCGTTATTTTTTCGTAAAATTGCAATCTTCAATCTAAATCATCTTATAATAATTCTTGAACTACACATGGTTTATACGGATGCCATTTCTCCTTTCTTAGAACTTCGTGTGCAGCGGATTTCTTCAAAGTGTGTTCACGAGTAATTTGTCGAACAGAAACCTGCGGATTTTCCACGACAGCCAACATTATATTCTCACGTTGTTTATTATTTAGAGCTTTAGGTCTGCTCATTTTTGGACGATCATTGACACAACCCGTCTCATGAAATTTTTGCAAAAATAGAGTAGGCTGAGAAATATGATATTCGAGGTGTAGATTATTAAACAAACTGCAAGCTTCTTCCTGTGTTCTTCTGTCTTCATATCCCCGCACCATTAAAATTTCAATACGATGTTTTTCTGATAAATGATTTAGCAAGCTTTATTTTTTGTAACTTTGTTGTCCTCACGTTAATCAAAATGTTTAAATTAATTAGTTTGGTTATTAATTGACATTTCTACGACGCATTTAATTGTTGAAACAAGCAAAAGTGTATCACACCGACCATAATGTGACTAGATGATATTGAAGATATAAAAGACCGCATACTGGAAGAGTTTACTTGTGCAAGTGTATCAAAGTCTTACATCATTGAAAAGAGAAAAACATTCTCTATCAAATGAGTACAATAAAGGGATACATTCCCATTAAAAAATTGCAGCGTTATTCGTTGCACTTTTGTTTTTTTTTTTTAATAGTTATTTGGTATTGCCCTGTAATGTAAAACTAAACACTAAACAACTTTTATAGGAAACATTTTTCTATAAAATGCATATTTATTGAGATATATATCATATTCCATACTTTTCGGACACACTGTATATAGTTAGAAAGCCCTGTCGATTTGTTAAAAGCCTTGGTTAGGTGATAATGAGTCAGAACAAATTGTTCAAGACTTTTTTCTTACGTTTGGTCATAGGTGTTGACGTATACATTCCAGTGTAGTGTTATTCGCATTATTGTTTCACATTTATTTTATTCTGCTGTGAAACGAGACTTTCTAAATTTAATTATATTTGGAAGACTTGATAAAGGTTTGTAGAAGCATTACTAGGATTCGAACGTTACTAACGTTAAAGAGTTAACTTAAAAGAAAGTAGGTCCAATCTTTGAGGCACACGCAATTTATAATGTGTTTTAGCAGTCTTTTTGTTGAATTTTCTTTTGATATTGTTTGTTTAGGTTTTGAATGGAAACAAGGTACAACTTATTGTAGTTATTTAACGGGGAGGAAGTTCAATTTAATGTGAATTCTATACTAGAGAGAAATCTCCTTTTAAATAGAAAACTTGAATAATGCTCTAGGTTATTCTATGGAGATTACTTTCAATATTAAAATACTTGACGTATATAACTGAAAAGTACTCGAGTTCAGAACGTGATTGCTTAACATACTTTTTGAGTATTAACTTCAAATTATGCTTCAGAGCTGAAACACCATGCATATATTGGCAATTCAAATTGATCTTACAGTTAGACCGTTATCATTAATATTGAGTTTCCATTCGAAATAATGTGGCCCGTCAGTTTAGTCTTCCTTTAATTACCAGTTGGACAGTTCTGCTTTAGAATATCTGCATTCCAAATGAAATAGTAGTAATGTGGCTTTGCATGAATAGGGCGTGTAATCCTCTTCATTAATCTCTTTTAATTCATATTATAATCTAGATGTAGGCAATTTTAATTGAATTCGAACAATGAGAAACCATTTTAATGCAAATAAAATTAACAAAAAGCAAGTCATCCTATCTCTCCAGCCTTACCCTTTACCAAATATAACGAGATATCCGTTTTCTTATTGCGAACAAAGTGAGTTTTGTCTTTAAAAATAAAAGTTTTTTAATTTGCATTTCTTTATCGTGTTTTTTATTCAAATTCAACCCTGGCGAGATCATTTAGATTATGTATGTCGTGCATACTCGAAGCATTCATGCAACACATCACCGACAACTATAAAATATCAAACAGCCCCTGGTGCGCCGCCCCTTTCGTTCTAACGTTCTCGTGCACGAAAAGACGTTCGTCGGGAACACGTAACGTCCGTCCGTTCTTGATCAAACGGATCATGTACGGCTCCGATCACGCTAACGTGAAGTCAAGCACAAGATATTGATTATAACGCGAAACTTGACCAATTAAGGGCATTTTATTTCGTAATTAAGCCTGATAGGGCGCAGGCTGTGCCTCGTTCATCAGTAATACTCATTCACAACACGCAAGAATGTTTGCCGAGATAAGCTTTGACTCTCGCCGTTTGTCTGTCTTGTTTGTGTGCGTTCTAAGAAGACGGTGCGTGAGCGGAATCTCGTTTACCACTGGGAAATTGTATTACTGTAATTAGATATTTCAAGGGGTTTGTTTGCAAGGACAGGTACTAACCGGTAATGTATATGGAAAATCTAAAACCTTACTCGTGTCTACCCTTTATTCGAGTTTTCTTTCTTTAAAATAAACTTCCTACCTGTTATAGCATCAATAAAATTATAAAATATGCATTTATTCTAAAGTTACGAAACAATGGCTACAAAATAGAACTAAAACATCATTTGAGTTCCGTACACTATTATCATGCAAACGATCGCATTATATGCAATTTTCTTCTTCAATACGGGAAACACTTAGATCTGATTGCAAATTCTGAATAACTGAAACATCGTAACTGCTGGCTATATCTGGTATCTCTTCTACCATGGGAAGCCTCCGCAGGGTGCGGATTCAAGTCCACAGCTACTGTTATTATTATTATTATTATGTACTGTGTACTTGTAGTTCCCTCATATCTGCATTGTAAACCATACTTAGTGTTTCCTCGTAACGTTACGTTTTAGTTGCTACATGGCCAAAATTATTATTTGGGTAAAATAGGAAGCTTTCAGTTGTTTCCGTTTTGTGTTAGGTTTTAAAAGAATTGCAGAAGCCAGCCATTCACGATTTCTGATAATAAATTAACGCAAAAGTATGACTTTACGCAAGATGTTTTAGACGCAATCTTTCTCTAATTAGTTTCATTTATAAAAAAAATTCTCAGTCTTTCTGCTCGATTATGGAAAGAAAATTAATCAAAACAGTACAGATCTGAGAGTTCTAAACTTTCAGTTTCCATTCAACAACACGAGCTTTTAGAATTTAGCTTTAGATACAGAATGTAAAGAAATGAAGTTTATATCTGCGTGATGTTATCTTTTTCCATGATACATTTAATTCTTGCATTCATATCGATTGCTTGCTGCTGGTCTTTCAGTGTTAATTGTTTGGGTCCTTTTATTCGATTTATTGATTTCTGTATTTCTTTCTCGTTTAGATTGTATCTTCCATTCATTTGGACTTTGGAAAAGCGATGAACATTTTTGTTTTTAGGTTACTTCTGGTCGAATTTAAAAAAAAAATATTGATAACATCATTGTTAGAGTATAAAGAATGCGGTAGTGTTTAGCCTAAAATTTTTAATCTACCGTAAAACGTAGGTCTACATCTGCCACAGAAGCAGCTTTCAAGCATATTTTACTTGAAATTGGATTGCGGTCAAAACGGACTTTTTAAATTCCAGCTAACATTTAACTTATACTTTGCAGCACAGCAAAAAGAAAAATTGAAGCAAACGACACAAATTATAATACAAGAATTAAAAATCTTTCAACCTATAATTTAAGTTTATGAACTTGTTTGTAATTATTTTGGCAAAATAATTCTGTAAAAAAACTTCAAATGGAGTGTAAAAAGTGGTAAGGTCGGCTGCTCTTGCCAAACACAATACGTGGAGAAAAATAAATTTTGCCCTAAACTGAGGTTAAGATTTTCCCTTCTCTCTTTAAAGTGAATGTAACATAAGCACAGAATTTTCATTTTATAATTGTTTTTGATGCGACATATTTCTCCATATTGTTAAATTTATGGATTTTTAATTTCGATTCGACACATACTGTGTTTTAACTCCAAATAAAGCATATATTGTGTTTTCAAATAGGAAAAGAGTTGAAACGGTGCAGATACTGAGTTTTGAGCCCAAAACATCTATCTTTGAAACCAGCAGAGGAAATAATAGACCGGCTAGCTTAAAAGATGCGCCTAAACACAGTATGTACTACCGCGGCAAAACAAACCGCTGCACACTTATCTGACGATACGTCGGTTCTAACAAAATTTTTTTTTTGCATCAGGTTTTAAGGTGGATTTGTCAGTTCAATTAATAAGGTACCTACTTACATAATAGTTTTACTTAAACTGAAAGACAGGTTTACAAAGGGTAATTTTAAAACCTGTGTGGCGCCCCGGTTTTTTTTGCCGCGATAGTACGTAAAACTCATCTTTGCAAAATAAATGTCAGATGGAGCTTATCTTTTTGAGACTGTTAACGTCGTTTAACACAACTTGGCTTTGATAAAGTAATTCTACCTAAGGTTCTGATAGGGTAACGCCATACTTCCAATCGATAATGTATGAAAGAACACCATATAACTTTCAGATAACCACAAAATTAAATAATACAGCTGAATATTAAGTTTTATTCAATGACCTATCAAAATATAATTAAAGTCGGTTTTAGACACTGTTCAAAATGCAAAAACCACTTTAAAAACTTGTTAGACTTATTTGCAACTAATTATCCACGGTTCCTAGACGAGACGCTTATCGCCTAGCGCCGGTAACAATACCAATTGGTAAATCAAATTGAAAGACTCAAATGCTATGGTCACAGAATAATTTGTGAGACAATTACATCCATGAGCTCTTTTAGAGGGAGCAGAACGAATTACGTCAGGTAAAATACGAGCAAACCGAACAAATAACAGAATAAAAGAAAACACAAAAACACAAAATTATAACCTAAAAATAGTTTGATGTATCTACAGTATTCAGATTTTAAATAAACAAAGAAAAATGAGATTGTCTTGGCTTGTTTTGAACAGAATTTCATATTTCAGTATTAAATTTTAATGAACAGCAATTTAACGTCATTTTAGAATGTTTCCAGAAACTTTCGAAAACTTGATGCAAAAATTGCATAACTAATGAGCATGCACATTTACTTCGTCGTCTTTTACATTACTAACGTAAACTGTGACTGAGAGGTTTTTTAATCATACAAACGAACCTGACCGTTAACCTTGCTTGGAGTTTTATCGGATGGTCTCTATTTTTTACTCACATAGATGGAAACTGTACACGGTTGTATTTTGTGTCTTCTTGTATAATGGGATTGCTATTTCGTATTAATATTAGTTCAAAGGAAGTATTTGCTTTGTTACTGCTTGTTTTCAAATCCCACCCTAAGGCAACCTACTATAATTAGTCTACTAAAACAGTTTGCATCTTGTACAGTAAGTTGTCCCTATTTACAAGGTACAAGCTGATAAAAGTTTTTATCGTTTGTATTTTATGCACATGTGTATACTTAGTACTTTCGTGTAAGTCTTTTTTGTTCCATCAGTTTCTGCGAGACTCCTAATTGTTATCAGAATGTCATGTTGGATATTAATCAAGGAATCTGACACTTGGTACAACGAAAATCATAACGATTTTATATTTTTAAGCTTTTTCATTCTCTAGCTTCTCTGGAAGCTACAACATTCAACAAGTCGTCATCAATGTAAAGATTTTTGGAAATATAGGAGATTAAAGTATCACTGGAAAGATCAATAAGTCTGTTATTTCTTGCATAGATGTACATGCAATTGGCTACTTTTTGCAGGATGAGTCGTTTCCGAGTAAAACTAACAATGTTTCCAAAATCCTTAAAAACTTTTAGTATTAAAAATTCTTTCACTTAACAATATTTTGTGATTAATTACATAATATGGGCGATGCAGGGTATTTGCTTTTTTTCAAATTTCATTATTTCTGAAGAGACAGTCAAATTTGAAGTTGCCAGAATTATTTTACAATCGAGAATCTGGTTCACAGTTTTTAAGGTGGGTTCAGACTATTTACTCGTACTTGCTCGTGACTTCGTCAGTATGTGGACTAACGGTTTGCCCGACTTGCGATACAACCAAGTTTCCGGTACTTCAAAGTCAAAACTTATTGTTATTCGTAAATTTTAGTTGACTCAATGTGCGCATATAGTTCGTGTGTACCACGCCAGAAATTAAATTGCAATGTAGACGGCTTGCTTGTTAAAGCCTGCCGTATACGGTTGTCTTATATACCATATAATGTGATCACAGGATAGTTTATTAATAATTTAATTTATAATAATCATTTTGGCATTGTTTGCTACGTAACGGTATCGAATCTCAGTGTATGAGGCAACCGTATACTATTCTAAAGGACCGTGAATCTGGTCATATTACATACAGGGTCGCTAAAAAGTCTGGAAACACGCTGCTCCTGCAAAAACCGTAAGAGAGAGACAAATGAAATCTGGAGAGCTTAAAGTAGGTATTTTTTGCCATGTTTTGCGAAGATAATTAAAAACAAATCTTCAATTGTTTTTCCGTATGGCCGCCATCTTGAATTTCTTTAAATGGATCACCCTGTATATGACCCCATATCTCGATAGGAATTTTAAAGGCGAATTCAATAATATAAGGGTTGCTATACTTATCTGGAAAGGTTTTGTAGATAATCACTATTCTTTTGTCAAGGATTTCTTAACTTCAAGGACGGATTCGTAATGCAAGTAGTTTCGCCCGATTATTTGCAAAATTCCTTACGAACATTTTAAAAGAGATTGTTTCATTGCCAAGAAGTTAACGCAGCGCATTTTGAACACTTCTGATAAGATTATATTGTGTTTTTGTTATATCAGTTCGTTACTATTTGGTCTTATTCCACCTTTTTAGTTTGTTCTAGCATCGATCTATTATTTTAAATAAGTAGGCTAAGGGCAGAATTTTTACGGTTTTCTTTTACTTTAATTACTTATAAAACAATCGCACACCATTTTTTTAGTTCCATTGCCTTTGCTGTTTCACGGGTAACTCGATTTTGATAAAAATTAATAGTGAAATCTTTGACAAAAGAATAGCGATTATCTCCAAAACCTTTCAAGATACGCACAGCAACCCTTATATTACTGAATTCGCCTTTAGAATCCCTATCGAGATATGGGGTCATATACAGGTGATCCATTTAAAGAAATTCAAGATGGCGGCCATACAAAAAAACAATTGAAGATTTGATCTTAACTCTCTTCGCAAAACCTGGCAAACAATGCCTGCTTTAAGATCTCCAAATTTCATTTGTCTATCTCTTACCGTTTCTGTGGGGGCAGCGTGTTTCCATACTTTTTAATAGGGAAACCCCTGACAAAAGAATAGCGATTATCTCCAAAACCGTTCCAGATAAGTATAGCAACCCTTATATCATTGCATTTGTCTTGAAAATCTCTATCCAAATATGGGGTCATATACAGGATTTTCCATTTAAAAAAATTCAATATGGCGGCCGTAGGAAAAAACAATTGAAGATTTGTTTTTAATTACCTTTGCAAAACATGGCAAAAGATACCTACTTTAAGCTCTCCAAATTTCATTTATCTATCTCTTACCGTTTTGGCGGGGGTAGAGTGTTTCCATACTTTTTAGCGACCCTGTATGTACATGGATATTATTGAGATACTCCGTATGGGAAACTTGTTATTCAAAATGGCATTGCCTTTGCTCTTATGTTTTCTCTGCTCATCAAGTTAAATTTAATTTTTGTTCATTTTTGTATATTGGGGCCCACTTGCTTGTTTGGGGCAGAAAATCGTTTTTGAGCTTTGCATATACCTAGTGTGTCAAATGGGCGTTTCGTGTTGAGATTCGTAAAGAAACCCTTTTTAAGTGTTAGCCAAGTCGCCATGGTTGCTGAAGAGCGTAGGATGTTTTTTTATAGGAATTTCTTTTTTTTTACACGCGACAGGTTTAATTGCTTTTTTTTTCTAATTCAATATAAACTACTCCAAAAGTAATCTAATTTTCAACAATGAAAAGAGGTTCTTGTACTGTTTCTGCTTGAATGTAAAAATAAGTAAATATAAATTGTTTTGCATTGTGTCTTTTCTGTCAAAAGGAATGTGAATGTGTCCACTTTTCATATTTTGTTCGGTAAACAGGTGCATTTGAAGAGCACTAAATTATGTATATTACAATTAAATTTACGAACTATTACGATGTCAACTGAATTGTGTTTTGCTGTCGCTCGCGTCACAGTAATCACAATAATGTAGTGGGATTACGTGATGTAATTTTATTTTAATTGGACAACTCATGCCTTTTACTTCACTTAACAGAAGGAATTAATTTAGTCAATTAGCTAATCTATCCATCCATCAAGTGGTGTACATAGAGTGTGTTCATAGCCGTTGCCGGGAGACGTACTTACTCTACTTCTAACAACTCGATTGCTATCTGAGGAAACACCACTTCCATTTTATAATAGTCTTCTAACAAATGGAGCACGCCCATTGTCTGTATTGTCTAACCAATTATTGACGCTCCTAGATGTGTGTTTGTCTGTGTGTTGTTGTATAGATCGTAATATGATATCGAATCAAATATTTGTCTTGTCTTGTTGTCGTCTGTGTACTTGATGTTTCGAGCCAGATAAAACTTATTAGACAGTTAATTTTGTTACCTGTTTGATCAAGAAAATTACTTTCTGAATTTTTTATGTCTCTCTATAGAACATTGACAAATATGTCGTACATTTTTGGAAAATAATTCGATAATCTATACCCATCACTCTTCATTGGTTTTTCTCCCGTACGCTTTTTTACGTTACATTTATCGTGCAGTTAATACACCCAATTTCAGGAATTTTTAGTTGCCCAACCTCTCTAAAACGTTATATTATCTTCCATTATCACCAGATGACAATTCATGATACAACGGTGCAAAAAGAACATTAATCTACTAGCAGATTTTATCTAATAATAGTTCCCCGCTGCTTTACACGTTTCATTAGCGGCTGAAATTTGTTATGCGAAACCGACATTTATCAAATATTAATTAAGCGGCTAAATACAACTGAGTTGATTAAGTACCAGCGTCGTACAATAACAATGGCACACGAGTGTTAAGAACTTTATTTGCGCGATTTATCTGAAAACGTCCAACATTGCAATAAACCATGTGTACCTGCGGACAACGATATCGCTTTATTCAGTTAGTGCTGCTGAAATTAAATTCGTAACGTGTTTATCAAAGTTGAGTGAAATTTTGTTACGCCGATTTTAGCACTGAAAGCTTAAAATCTCGTGGTTTCCAAATTCATATTCCTGTAGTGTCCAAGAACTGTAAGAGGTTTTCTTAATTTTTTTTTGAAATTTCCGTTTGTCAAACGGCAATAGCATTTAGTACCTGAAATTGCTTTTATGATTGCTCAGCAAACTAGTTTAATAAATATAAGAAAAGCAAGAGTATCAGGAATTAAGTTATATCATCGCCGGAATTGAATAAGATCTAAGTACATTTATTTCGAGCTTAATGGCTTTAAAATCCAATAACTACATTTCTTCGTTTCCAGTTGGTATTTAATAGTTCTCGTATAACAATTTAATCCAAATTGAGTCTTCGGGAGAAACTTTTCTGCCGTTGCGCTTTTCTCTTTTATTTTCTTTGCAACGGGCTTTGCTTGTATGGCTCGAACTTTTAAGGGATGATAGTAAAACGGATTCGCTTTTGACCATTCTTTCGTGACGCGCGGCTCCCGACAGTTTGGAGATTTAAGGTTAGATCGTTTTCCTTTATCCTACGTATTGGAATATCCACAGAATCTTGGTATTCTTCAGACCCTATGTAATCCTAATAACAGAATGTTTTTTAAATCAGCTCTTGCAATCTTGTTATAATTTTGTTCTACAAGTGATTTCTTTTATTTGGGAATAAAAAATTTAAATGTGGATTCAAGAGATATTTTTGTTACAAAATAAATATATCGAGTTGAAAACAAGCAAATTTGTTTTATTGAAGTAAATTTGTTCATCTTATAGAGCACTGCAATACAATATTCTCTAATATTTTATTCAGAACTCAACTTTGTTAAATTAAATCAACCGCAAATTTGATACCATAAGCATTCGAAGATAGATGCATGTGTAGTTGTATCATGTGCACGATTTTATATTAGATCTCCTTTTATAGATTTATTTTTACTATCTTTTGTTTCTGTACTTTTATACCCAATTCTCTCACAATAACAAGTTGGCTATGAAATTTTATCAAAAAAAGGGAGGTCTATAACGTTATTGGCCTATTTTATTTGGGTTCTATAATATTTTTTTGAAAATAAAATATTTATCTTGTTAATGGAATCTTTTTAGTGCAAGCTAGATTCGCGTAGTCGTGTATCTTTGCTCACAGAATTAAAATTATAGTAGATATGGATGTTCATTGTTATGATTATTATACGTCCGTGGTGTATATTACGGGAGGCACTGAACTGCTTTACCTTTTCTGTCACTACAATTTACTTATCCGTTGCTATTTCTTCATGTTGTTTTTTTTCCTCATACAAACTTAAATAAGTTATGCTTTTTGATGCATTCCACCTTACGCTATTAATTAAGAGCAAATATTTGTGGGTATAAAGAGTAAACTGTCTTCTGTATTAGATGGTAATTGTGGCGTCCAACGTGGGGCTGATTGATTAATCTTTTAAGTTCTTCTAGATTTTAATCTAGCAAAAAATTTAAAAAAAATTACTGCAGAAGTAACTGTCTTGTAGCGGCCAAACTTTCATAACGCCATTGTTTTTTGATCCTCCTACTTATGTCGGCTTTTTCTATTATGGCGAATAAGAATTACTACACTCCAGTTACTCTTAATAGGACTTATCTTGATGGTGAGTTGAGACGAGCAAGTAACGGTAGTGGAGCACTCCTAAAAGAGCTTGTGATATATTGCATGACATACACGTAGACTTGGAGCCTCCCAAAGTTCCAGATCAAGACTTCATATGGTCACTTAGGCAGGTTTTAACGATATCTATCAAGTTTAATGAATTCAACTTGAAATAGATTTAGATGCAAAATTGAAATTCTGCAAGGCAGAAAAGATGGACATGATGGTCAGGGAACGCCAATTGCTAACGTGATCGGCTAAATAATCTTTTTTGGGATTGGGATAAATTTGTACTCACGAAATGCGAAGGAATCAATGGACTAAGAAGACACTTTAATTATAGAGTAGTTGCAGTCTAGACAAGGGTAACTGTCTGACCGTATTGATGATACCTCCATTCTAACCTAGATAGCTGGTCTTCTGTTTAATGTAATAATTACACCAGTAAGAGCTTTAAAAATATTAGAATAAGCCTCATATCGGGAAAAGTTTTGGAAGCTGAATCTAAATCATTGAAGGCGGTAGAAGCAAGACGCGATCTATCCTTGTGATAGAGACTTTGAAGCTTTTTGTATAGAAAAGCCCGTTTGGCCGCTTGGCTCTGGTACTTATCATGAGGGTACCATTTTGGTTAGAGCTCAATTCGAACACTGCGACTTTTGATTGAATAAGTCTAAGACTCAGGACTGTTCACGGTTGAAAGACCTCGCGTAGTGTCCGTTCTGTTTAGACGTCGGCAGTGGTCCCTCCCGGTCATCAACCAGTGTTCACACTGGCCCGCGTCAGGCGCACCCGCCCCCCCGGCAATTCACCCCGAGTGGTGTGTTCTGTTGCAGCTGCTACTGGCAACCATCGTTCTGGGGGGCGAAGGCCCAGTAGTGGCGTCGGCTAACCAACCTACGGTGGAGGCCCCGGGGTCGGTGTCCCCTTTCCACCCGCGTACGTCGTTGCCTAGGACGCGTCCCGGGCCGCGGTGTAAGTAGGTTTCACGGCCTCGAAGTCCCCTTTACCACTGTCACCGTCAACTTCTAGCAGCCCTGCCACCTACACACCGCGCGAGTAGGGATGTGGCTCTGAAAACCGTTTGATATGCCAAACGCCGGACACCACCAAGTTAGCGGGACTTCAAGTTCACTTCAGCTGCGGACATTGTTCACTTCTACAACCGCTAATTTCACCACCAGAATCGACGTGGATATCTAACCATATACATTGCCCCTGTCGCGGAGCCCAGCACGGCCTTCAACAAGAACCATCTCAACAACATCATCAGCTTGGCAGAAGATGGGCACCTCAACCTACAACTTACAGTAATGTACAACAACTTTCTTTGCTTATAACATCCATGGGCCAATCCGAACAATCAAGATCTACTACAGATAACATCAACCGATGTACCACACAACCGCCGCTACCTCCGGCAACAACCGACGCCCTTTCCGAACACCAGAAAACGTCAACATCGAAAAGTCCCTTAAGCCCCGCCTACCAGGGACCGCCCATCACCAACTCGCTTCAGGCACAAATGCCAATTGCCGCCACGCTCAACTACCACATTCGACGGGAGGAACCTAACGCCGCCGACTCTACAACATCCATGCTGCCAACGACCCTTTACACGCCACTTCGTGTTACATCGCTCCAACGGTTGGTCAAGTACTAATGAACGGTAACAACGGACATATTTTGCCTCGCTCTAATGGACCACCTTTGCGTAGCTGAAGATGCTTCAGAAGGAAGCTTAGAGTGGCCTCCTGCTTTCGGCGGGATAAAATAACAACGAACTCGACTCGACTCAAAGACGTCGTTGAGCAATGGGGTGTTTGGGACGAATACGCTCTGATATTTGATATTATCAATCGCTTTATTAAAGTTTGTGTTTCGCGATTTAACCGTATTATACTAAATCGGCCTGGATATCTAGGCGAGTCCAAAGTCTTTTTTTGAGAACAGCTCAATCTCGATGTTGTCAAGTTGTTGGTGAGCAAGCTTCTCATATTGGCGTTGACCTGCGTAGAAAGAGAATGTGCGGTCGCAATGTGAGCATTGATGTTATATTTGTTATGCAGGGTCTTCGCATCCTCTTTATTGATGTTACGGAAGGGGTTAAGTCACCAATGGGAACGTGAGCTAGGTTTAAGTTTCTAGAAGCGTCATGTGATAGATTAGCTTTATTCTGTGGAGCAGCAAGTATTTCCCTTGTTTGCTAAATGCGTTTTTTTGACGTTTAGTAACCTATTTGAAGTTGTTGGTTTATGCGTTCAGGTTTGGACATTTATATTTACCCGCCGATGTAAATAGAATATCAAGAATTGTAATTTTACTTGGCCCATTTATATAGATTCCTGAAGTTGCTAGACGTCTTTGAAAGCTATAGATGGTTATTTTGGGGTTCGAAGTGCTATAAAAGTTTGTGAAATGACAAGTCTAAAGATTGCAAAATAATATTAAATTGCATATAATTTCAGTATCAGAACAATGAGGCCTATGATCAAGTTTTTTTTTTTTTCGTGAAACACTCTGGTTGTCATTAGCTGAACGTGATACTCATTTATAATTTTTTTTACCAGGGTTGGTTGGATATCGCAAACTATCTCAGTTATACCATTGTTATAATGGTTATACCAACCTAAGGACGTCAACTGGCTAGTCTGGTGTAAGCAATTAAATTATTTTTTGGCGAGATATATTACATTTATTTATTTTTTGAAGGATTCCATGTAAGAATCTTTAGTAAAACAATTCCTTTCTTGTATCTGAGAGAACAAAAGCTAGAAAACTGTATTGTAATGTAAGATTTTCATATAACCCTCTTCTTAGAACCGGGGTTGAATTTAATTAGTGTAAAGAAGAATTTACAGATAACAAGAGCAATCTAGAGCTAATCTAGTTTCTATTAAATACATATTCGTTGTAGAAATCCAAGTAATTCAAAGTAAACGCTCTAAATTTTGTTTCTTTGTTTCAACTTCAAGATAAACTCCCGGTCTACTAGTTACTCAAATCTATTACAGCAGCGGCAGCTTCGATATTAATAATGTGCATCTATTGGAATTGTTGAGATTGTTATCCGCAGTGAAAAATTTCTCGGATGACACATTCTTAATGGGCAATCGTTTCTCTTCGAGCGGACACTTTTAGCGTAATGAAAAATTTTATAGCGCGGCGTTCTTATATTTTATTTGAAATTTTACACTGCCGTAAATCTCGGTTCGACTGAGGCACCGCTATGAAGAAATATAATTTATCGTTATTATTTTCCTGTAATCGTTCTTTTCCCCTGTTGATATGCATACAGATGAGCCCCAGCCGTTACAGGTACACCGTGTTGTTTTTATGGCTGAAACAATGACCGTCAAAAATGGGTAGGGATGTTGCCGTTTCCGCGAAAGTGCGTTATTATACAGAGGAATAATGCTCGCGATCAGATTATTATGTATTTAGTAGTTGACGTATATTTATCTTTTGGTTATCTCTGGATTATGATAAGGACAATTAATTGTTTTCTTTAATGGTTTCTTTTGTGTTTTGATTTAAATTTTTGAGGGGTAATTGTGTTGGTATTGGTTGCTTCTGGATATCAAAAGGGTGTGTCTATATACATCTACATTATACCTGGTTTTAGCAAGGCGTGTCTTGAAAATGATTATTTATCTTTTTAATTTGCTGTTTTAATTACAATTACAGGCGGTCTAATGTTATACTTTACTTTAGGCTTATGTGGTTTAAGAAATAGCACTGTTGCAACTTGTTGAATGGAAAATTACACATAAAAAAATTTTATTGTTTTTCGGTCTTAGTTTCCAAACTGATACCTTTAGTTTTTGCTTTCCATAATAACCCAAAGCACATCTGTAGTCTCTTTTAGCTCGTGCATTCTAAAAGTAGGTTGCAAGCATGACCTATACATAATTTTACTTATACACTGTATATCAATATTGTAATTACATTAAAAATTTAACAGAATTTAGGATTTTTATGTTTGAACGCATTCGTGGAAGGTAACTACACCACAAGTACGGTTTTGGGATTTTAAATGTTATTATGGTAATGTCATTTGAATTCCCCATTCTCCATAGCGAACACGCCCGAGACTCTTCTACATCTTCAATTGATTTCTGCAATTTCATTGATCCTTCATAGTTTTAGTGTCAGAATTGAAAGATAACCATTTCTTTCGTATTTCGATTCTTTTGGATTTCATAGAAAATTTTAAGTTCTTGCACTGCCTATCAATTCTTACCTCCCTTAAAGCAACTGCATTAATTCTATGTAGCTGCTTTTTTAAATATGTCCTCCATAGACAAATTGCATTGCCTGCAGCATCATCCCTTAGCTTAGACTTGATGGCTTTTGAAACCAAGACTTGATATTACAAACTTTAGCACATTGACCAATGTTAGAACGCAACAGCAAGTATATCTTATGCATGCTCACAGAGGTTATAATTAATAAGTTCAAGAGTTGAATTTTTAGTAGAAATATTTTGAGATTGCCATTTACTAGGTATCTTAGTAACTATCAACAAACTCGTAAGGAGTCGTTACCGAATTTGCAAAGTTTGCCTGTCTGTCTGCATTTTTTTAATTTTGAAATTTTGTCTTCAGATTTGGATTCTACATCAAAAACTAAAGTCCACGTGGTGTGTTGTCTAAAAGTTGATGAGGTGTTAATTGGGCTATTGCCACACTCGGTTGCGATATTTTGCCGCGACGTTTCAAAATCTTACTCTGCTTTCGTCCTAGGTGTTTCGCGCTGAGAAGCAGAGTCAGCTTATGAAATTTTCAAAAATCTTATTTTTACTTTAGAATCGTATCCTACATCAAAAAATAAGGAATACCTATACTTTTAGTTTTTTGATATCACCTTGGGAACATGATTAAAATGGTGGCCGAAATTTGAAAATTTTTTTAAACTGTTGCTCGAATTCGCTAACAAACCGAGTTCGTTGTGGTTATGCTTTGCCTTCCCAGATGTTTTTAATTTTAATTCTGTGTTCGCAGTGATGATTAAGTTAACACAAACTTATAATTTAATGAATTTGAAGAGTATTTAAAATTGTGTGATCCCACGCATATAATAAACTGAAGTGATAATTTTTTGAAACGCAGGCAAATCCGTGAGCAAATCTCACGTAAATGTTTTTTAGTTCTTTAGTTCTTTGTTATGTCACCGTAGCGCCTACATACACATCATAACCTACCTTTGTTGCTTGTAGAAGTGTAGATGGTCACATTTTATGTAGAATCCAACACTCATATTTTTGATATTTGTATTATGTACTATCTAATAATATTTTACGACTTGATATTTTCCTAGAATCTATAATTAATGTTGTATTTTTCTCAATTAAAATTTTTTGTAGTTTGTCATGCTATATTGTCGTTACATGTCACGACTTGCCACAACGGAAATTATCAATTACCGATTTAGATTGTGCAATTCGAGTGTAAATTAAAATTGCTGGTGTTTGCGCCTACAGTAAGCATACACGCCCAGCATACATAAAATTATATAAAATACTAGGAAAACCTACCCTCCATATTTTAAATTTCTTTATGATTTATATGCGAAAGAATTTTTATGTTCATGTCGTTTATATATTTTTATCGCCAGCATTATGTTAATAAAATAAATGAATGAAGTACAAGTTGATGAATAATAAAAAGATCATTATAATTTAGCATTAACAAAGCATCGATGGCGTGTGTAAAGCAATTAGTTTAAAAGCTTCACTACGCGTTGCGTTGGTACGGCGGTGGTAATGTTCATCGTAGGTGTATATCGTGACGCCGTATATGAGTAACGCCCGTCGTGTGTCGATATGTTTGCGATGAATGTGAAATATTCGGAAATCCAATGAAGCGACTTGTGCCAATCATATATCCAAGTCACACAAATGACGGACAGCTCGAACGGCAGAACGGATAGGCAGCTCTCGGAATTGCGGCTTTCTCGCCCCCTTATACAAGCATTATACATCGGGAGGTCTCAACCACACCCTGCTTAGTACGTACCGCTGAATGTTTGATGTGACCAGCGCATCGAATCCTATCGGTTGCTGAATGTTGATCTCTGACACGAATTTGGTAAATGCGGCACATGTTAAATTATAATTAAGCTCGCTCTCACTCTTCTCCTTCCGTGGGTTGCAAAACCCTCTTGTAAAATTTAGATGCTAAGGGCGTAGACCTTTTGAGTTATAAAAAATTGAGGAAAGTATGAATTTTTCTGGGGATGTGCAGTTTTATTTGATGACTCAGGATTTCTGAATCTTTACGGTATATGATCCGAGCTTTTTTATCTAAATCTAAGCATTAGAGATGTTTCCCATTATAAACGCGTTCGTAGAATACGCACGTTATTATTACTTAGGGGAATTAATTACTGCTTAATTCTATTAGTAATAAATATGGTGTGGCTTTGTCAGAATTTAATAGATATTGTGTGACTTGTTTGGTAATTGTCGATTAATTAAATTACAAAATTTCCACAGTTAAAGTAATTGAAATGACACATCTTCCTAACCTAACTAGCTTTCCGTCAACTATATTAGTTGTGTAATTTAGAAAGTTAGTAACAATAACGTTTTAGATTTTAGTGCATGTCTTAGTTTAGAATTGAAGGATTATTTAAAATCTCTGTGTATATTAAAAATTAGGGCTGGAATCGATCATCATGATCACTAAATCTCCATGGTCATCATCATCATCATCATCATCGACATCACTATCATCATCATCAACACATTTCGCAGTTGTAAAAAACATAGTAACTCGCTTTTAATGCAAATCCGTCGATTTACCACGCAATTATCAGTTTTTAAAATTATTGGAGTTAGTTTCACATTTAATTTGCAGTTAAAATATGCATGTGTTTGTGTTAATTGTTTTAAGAGAAAAACATTGCGTAACTAAAATTACCTGAAATTAATAAACCCAATATTCATAATCATAAGTTGTTTGATAATTAAGCTTCCGATCGAATCGGAAGTTGCTTTTTGTATTCACTGCATAGCTAACCGATCTCTCGCTGCAACTAAAAAACCCAACAGAGTCGACGACTTGGCGAAAATGGTAAAACACACTCAAGATTTGTGGCCGTTTGCTCTTATGAAGGAAGTTTGAAGTGGTTTGGCGTCTTTGTTTAGATTTCTGTGTTTGTTCACAATTACTTTTATGATAAATTACGTTTAGATGTTCAAAATGATGTACTTTTGTAGGTTTAATTTGATAACTTTTATTTATTGATTTATTGATTTTTATTTGCTTTTTGTTTAAATGATGATTGGTTATGTGATGATGTGTAATGTTCTGTCATCGTTGCACGTGTTCTATTTTGCGCAGCTTGATCGTGTGTAGTTTGATATAAATATATTTTATTTGTCTTCTGCTACATTCTTTGAATTACTGTTTAGTACTTCTCGTTTATTGACGAATAGATAGACCTAACTTACATGTGCCTTCTATTGTAGGATATCACACCAATTGCCAAAATATAACTTTAGAAACGGACGAAGGTATGTGTAAGCCTGAAGCCTATTTTGCGTATGCTTAGAATTTCTCATCTCATTCGCACAGCATGAGGTAGTTTTGGCTAGAGATGCACAATCTGTTCGTTTACCTGGCTAACGTTCTCTCCACCGTGGTGGCAGATGTTGGGGGCGACCCGCTGTTCGCACGCACTCATCCATTTATGCATGTACTCTAATACAGTTGCGGGGACGTTATATATTTGATATCGCGTCTCGTTCTAGGATATAGATTATGTCAAGTGAATTCCTATGCCTCCTCATCTACATCTACCGCTCCGCGTGTTACGTCAAACATTACTAATTTATTGTCTGTCAAGGAATACACCTAAACTAACCTCGGGAAAAGGGCGTCAGTTTCCTCGTGTACATTTGTCTTGTTTGTTTTTGCTGGAAAGGGTTAAAAAGTTTCCCTCTGGTGTATATAAAGGTCGTATAAGAGCACAAAGTTGATGCTTTTAGTTGTTTCATCAAATATCCCAAAGGTTTTAGTAAATGTAAACGAGAGTGTTTGGACATTTTTGGTTTTACTTGTCAAATATTCACCTGTTCTGTTGAACTTTCTGTCTTAATTTAGCATTTCCACCGCATTTATTATTTACCTGCTTCGAGGAACTTCTTTACTAAATTAAAAAAATGAGGAGAACAGGCTTGTGGTGGCACATGAATTTTATAATAATCATGACGAGAAACGCTTTCATTTGTGATCTCTAATTTCCTTTTATTGCTACAGAAAAGCTTCCACTCCAGTTTCCCTTAAATAATGTTATGAAAGATAAATTTCAGGTTAGAATTTTTAACTTGATTAAGCTAATTAAGCAGCTGCGAAAATTCAAAAAGTTTTGCATGTATGACACATAAAATATGCAAATGAAGCTATATGGCTGTTTTTAAATTTAAGAATAAGAATAATGTGAAGCTTAGAGACTATGAGATACGGATGCACATATTATGCAATATGCACATAAAACTGCATGTTAAGTAGCAGCACACATATTTTATTTACTTTAAGGAAGTGATCCTCTCACGATTTAAGTTGTTTTTATATTTAAAGCTGTGCTATATTTTTCATTATTTTTTAGATTTAAGTTTCTAAAAGTACTCCGCACCATTTTAACGCAATCATCCTAAGTTTTATTTTTTGAATTTGTGTCAAATGAGATCACTCACTTTTATAATCAACACAGCATTAATCATTATTGGTTATAAATTCATACAAAATGCTAAAGTTCGAATGTCTGTTTAATTTATTACGATAAGTATTCTGTAGGCTGTAATTTAAATTACCAATAATTATACTAGTTTTATACCAACCAATCATTTTTAAGTTGTAGACAAGATAAGTGGATCACTTTTTATATTTTGTGTTCTATTCTTAGGTTGATAATAATAGGTCTAAGTCTGTTACTTTCTTCTAGTTATTGTTACAATTGTTTTTATACGTGTTTTGTGACATTTTTGGTGGAGGCGCCAAGCACTTTAGTATAAGATTTGAAGAAACTTGGCTTTGAACTTAAATCTGTCACTTCTATTAAACTAACTTGATGGGAATAAGACCATAATTGGCTTAGAAACCCTCGATAATTATATTTATTCATAAATAAATCGAAGATTAAAAATGTTATTTGACGAACTTTAAAGCTTGATACGTAGATGTTATAATGAAGTCTTGCCTTACTAATTTATGTATTTAGTAAATTAATAATGATAACATGAAAATGAGAACAATTTAGCTCAACAGCTAAGCATATCAGAGATATAGGTAAGAATTTTTTTTTGTAATCGCATTTAATATCCGATAGTCGACACAAAATCGATGTCTCCTGTTTTTTCCTCAAAATAATTCTGTAGGTATCTGTATTGATTGTTTATAACGTAAACAATGTATCATCAAAAAAATGAAACTGTAGCTTAGAAAGTGGAAAACTTAACGTCGGTGATTTGTTTATTTTTTATATTTGTCTCGTTGACAATTTAGGAATAGTTGAATATTTTTGATGGCACGTCTACATTATCAACACTTTCTATTTTTAATCATCAGTACTGATGTAATTAAGTAAAGAAATTTTCAAAATTATTTCCAAGATGTCTGATCAAGAATAACCTTCTGAACTATTTACTCTATCAACTACTATAAATGTCAATTTTCAAATACGCAGAAGATATAGAGACAACTGATAGAATTAAAACAAACATTACAACATAGTGGCATATTTGTATCGAGCGTACAATCTACAATATTTTACAAAGTATATGCGATCCTACAGGTTTGCACGAAGTTTTTACGAATTATAAATAGCTTCAAGTTTTCATCGAGAAAAAACTTAGCAAACTATATGCACAAAGAACTTGACTGTGAAAAAAATAATTATACCCATGTATCATATTTCTGTGTCATACTACCATAAAAAAGTTTTATTGCAATATCATACCTTGTAAGGAATGCTCAAGGTTGTACAGGATCTTTTTGTCTTCTATCAAACAGAGGTATCGAAGATCTAATTCATTGTTATTGTGCAACTCTGTACGCTCTTTATAAATACGTTGTGCTGCTCCGGTACCACCATGTGCTGTAGTGACTCTTACACGCAACGTTTTAATAAACTCCCATTCAAGATTATCGCAACGCTGCAGTTACTGTCTATAGTATCGCAAATATTATTCAACATTGATATACGATATGGTAATGTAAAAGGAGATACAGAGTTGGGCATAAGGAGGAAGAGTTTTAAATAATTTTTTAAAAATAGTTAGAGTTTAGATATTTTATTCAAATTAATTTTGTTTAATTAACAAATGTATATAGTTTTAGGTAAACTAATGAATTAAATTCTCGAAGTGACCCCCATCGCTAGCGATCACATGACGCAAACGGGTGATAAATGCGTCTGAAGCACTATTCCAGATATTCCATTTACGATGGTGGTTATCCTTTCTTTAAGTGTTTCAAGATTAGGTACACCCTCCTTGTACACTTTATCTTTGATATACCCCCACAGAAAAAAATCCGGAGGCGTTATGTCACACGAGTAAGGCGGCCAGTCAATGCCACCCCCTGTGAACTTTTCAGCGTCCAACCCAATTATTCTGTCCTCAAAGACATTTGCAATAGCCTGCAAATTGTTTGCAGTCCTGTGAGGTCGCGCGCCGTCTTGCTGAAACCAAAAACCATTTAGACAATTTTTGGCCCCAACTTCTTCAAAGAATTTCTTTAAGATCATCTCATTATAGATCTGTCCAGTGATTGTTCCGGTCAAGAAAAAGGGGCCAATTATTCCAAAATAGCCAATAACGCACCAAACTGTGACTTTCTGCGGGTGGAGCGACCGGACAGTGGTCAAATGCGGGTTTTCGGTCTCCCAGTATCGGTAATTTTGCTTGTTTACATAGCCATCCAAATGGAAATGGGCCTCATCTGAAAACCATATCTTATGCGGATCAATCTCGCGTGAATCGACTTTGCTTAGGATATCATTTGCAAAGTCCAATCTTTGTTGGAAATTGAGCGCTGATAATGGCTGTTGCAATTGAACTTTGTATGGAAACAGTTTCAAGTGATCCTTCATTATCCTTCCCAGACTTCTTCTAGAGATGCTCAACACTTGTGAGGCTCTTGTGGTTGAAGTTGTGTGTATAGATCCCGAACCTTATCTACGGTTTCGGGGGTGGTCACTGTCACCGGCCGGCCAGTCAATGAGGTCTTGTCATCGGTGACACTTCCTGTTTCGCGCCATTTTTGATAGAGTCTAGAAATAAATGAGAAATCAAAGATTTATATTTCACATAATTTGACATCAAATTGAAATCAACTGTAAATTAAAAACTTACTTTGCCTTAAACTTGCGCAAGGTTGCTGCTGCCCATCTTCCATTTTCGATGTACAGCTCGATGAGATCTATCCTCTCCTCGGTGGTGTATGCAGTTTTTGCTGACGTCATTTTAATCAAATCAAAATTATGTCTAAAAAAATATATACTTTTGTGATTAAAATAAAAGTTAAATCACTTCAATATGTCAACTGGTTTTAAGATGACGCAAAAAATCAAAACTCTTTCTACTTATGCCCACCCCTGTAATTAGAAAATTTGAAAAAAAAAATTAAGTTAGCCTTCATGTACAAAAATTCAAAAGGGAACAAAGATTTGTTCAACAGTGCAAACATACATAAATGCTTGCTATGTGTCAATTCACTTAAATATTGATCTCATTTAGGTAAATCAAATTAAGTCTTGCGGTATGGGGTCGAGCATTACTTTGCATGAAAATGAAACTATTGACTACTAAGGCTGCAAAAAGCACAACATAGTCTTGAATGTTTTCCAAATAGAACTCAGCATTCATAGTTCTCTGGTAAATGAGAACTAGTTTTATGTGGGCGTCATAGCTAATTTTTCTTCACCAGCAAACGGTTCCTTTGGTAAAAGTGCAGACAGAAAATCTTTTTTCAGGTGTTTTCCATACTGTTTCATAATCATCTGTAGTTTATTATTACCAAAATCTGACCCTTTTCAGAGGTATCCTATGTATACAGAGCAATTACTTCAAGAATCTTCCTTTTGGTTACTTCTAATATTTTTTTGCTCTTCAGGAAACTAGTACCAAAATGAAAACCGATGGAAATAAGTAAAATCAACAGAATGTTTATGTTTTGATATCTCAGAAAATTTTATCTACCAAAAAATGAACCAATCAACAAATCCAAATCAAGAGCATTGAGGTTTATGATAACTTCTAGACGAGCGTGTTTGTTGTTTTGATAGACATGAAGACGTGCAAAGTGTGAAACAGAATGCAGATTGGCTAATCCAAGCGTTCTCGTGTTATACCAACTTAAAATTTTTATCTTGATTGCTCATTCTTAAGAAATAGGAAGACTAAGATTTTTTTGGGCTGAAGTAAAAGAGATCACTGACTAGAATCTGATGGAACTCAAGCTTTGAGTTAAGAATTATGGAGCTAAATAATTTTTTCTTGAACCATAAAATCTTCCAATTTTAGTATCACGAGATATGGTATAAAATTTGTTCATACTACGCAACTCCTTCTCTGTCAGCCACCATTTCATAATTTCAAATGGTAAGTATGGTCATGCGATAACTCAATTGGAAACTTAATTGTTACAATTCTACCCGTTTTGTTATTAATACTCTTAAACTTTTTTGGGGCTATTCACTAATATGTATCGTTTTTACTCTTCCTCTTGGAAACATAAAAGGTCTATAGCGATACGACTTTGTATTTTAAAGATACATAGGACAAATGCTTTAATTTAAAGCAAAAATTTCGGTAACTTGCATTTTACAATTTGTTTTTATCCGGAAATTTCGTACCTGTTTCAGAACTTCCAAATCCCTCAGCTCTTTTCAGTTCTTCTATTTTACTATGGAGAAGAGTAATAGTGCATGACGGTTATTAGGTCCAAATGGAATTGTGTAGCTAAACATTATCTAAATTAGCGTGGTGGTTTCCGGAGTTACCAATTGAGCTATTTGGAATATCTTGGGAAGGGTTGCGTAACGTCAACAGAATTTACGCTTTATTGTGTCCTCTTTGATATTAAAGTTTATGTATATCAAGATTGTTCTCAATAGTCTAGGCTCCATTGAAGCGCGGTGTTACATTCGAACTCACTGTCTGAAAGAACTGAATTAAATTACAAATGAACAAAATACAGACAGTTGTAAATCGAATTCTGCTAAAAATCACAACAAACAGATTTTGTTACTTTTTTTTTATCTAGTTGCGGTTTTTTAATCTGCAATCCTTTTTTTTCGTTTTTTGTCCAAAAAAATTTAAAAACTTTTGTTTTTAAGCCTAAAAATTAATGATAATACAATTTTGTTTTTTTGCCTCTGGTCAAGATTCATGTAACACTGTTCAGTTAAGTTATGTATGGATGCTTTTTAGAAAGCAAGTATGACGTTCTCATTATTATGAATATACGAGGTGCTTTCCAATAAATTTATGTAGTTATGATTACCATTCTAATAATTTAAAGCATAATTAAGTTTTCAATTTTTGCAAATACTCCAGCTAAGACTTTTTGTTATTATCAACAAAAGAAGTAATTTATTAATGGAATCAACAGTTGAATGGTTTTTAAATGCGACCTTTATCACATCTTCATTAAGACTATTTTAATGGAAGTGAAGGTATTTAAACTATGGCCCGTGATAATTTTTAAGCCTCTTCTTTATAGTAAGTGAACGGCGAGGTAATAAAGTTAATGGGCGTGACGGTATTAATTGCGTTGATTTGTCACCGGTTCAAAGTTACTTTACATTTTCTGTATAGGTTTTAAGTCCATTGTGGCAGTTAATGCGTGTAGTCGCATACAGAAATCTCGTGTATTAAAGAGGAATTAGTTTTGCGTCAAGCTCCTCGTGATAATGTTGTCGTCTGCAATTAATTATAGAGTTACACAAACCACCACGCAGTCTTGCGAGCGCTTGTCATTTTCCGTTCTTAACGTCTCCAGTTTGGATTTTATCTTATTCCCAGTTGTCCCCAGTTAAGTTCCCGTCGCATTTCAGTTAACAGAACTTGCTCGCTCTTACTACACTCAATTAAAAAGCTATTTAGATTATTTTAAGCACTTTCTGCATAACATTAGGCTTTTGTCGTAAATCTGTCGCGAGAAATGGCTTACTAAAATGCTGCTGTCGCTGCGCAGAATTCTGGTGACAGATGTACAAAATTGCCGAAATTGTTTTATAGAAAATTAGAGCATTTTCCGTAATATAAAATTCAAACGTTAATCTGGTTGAGAGATTGTCTCGGTTCTTCCCAACCCTCCCCTGTTCTGATGAAATAATAATCCAGTTACGACTTTGAAAAGCTTCTTAATATTTAATAATTTTGTGGATCTTTTTAGAAAAATTTAAGTAAGTTCATTTTTAATTTATTTCCCCCTCTACTACTAAATTAATACAGAAATTTTATCTCGCCTGTTGTTTCTAATTTATTTTCTTCTTAGGTTAATACATGTCGAATAGCTTCGCACCCTTTCGAGGGTTTTCACTGTTTTATTGTTTATTGTGTTCTGTCGTTTTATGTTGGGTCCTTTCCAATACAAGTTCGGATAGTTACTTTATATGATAACGACTTGAATAGTATTATCATCTAGTTTTCAACTCAATTACATTTTAGTGTAGTTTGTGCCTTTTACATTTTGAAATGGAGAAGTTTTCTAAAAAGGTTGTCTATTTAATTTCTAGCCGAGGAACGCATTTCTTTCATCAAAGTCAACAAAAACCTACTGGTCGTTATCACATCTTTCAGCGCTTTCAGTATCTGCATTTATTCCAATTTTATCTTTTTAAGTTGATACTTTTCAGTAAAGCTTAGGTTAGTTTTTTTTCAGGGATAAACCGTCGTTGCTGATTCAGTTTTACTTCCTAACTGAGAAAAGTTGTATGCTTGTAATTGCTACACGATAACGTTAACCGTTCCCGATTCTTTCACTCACGGAAAACTTTACATTCTACAGCTTGAAGTCTTTCATTCCTTCTTTGAAACTTTGAAACGGCATTATGCGTAAACTTAGTGAGAGAAGGATTCATTCAATTCGTACTTTAAGTTGCGGTGTTGATCCCGTCTCGAGGTCGATTCGAGTGTCGACCTACTCTTGTAGACACTTTCCACACCCCTTGTAGGCTAAAGGGGAGAAACTGAGCTTGTAGTTGGTGGAGAGAAGCGTAGGGAACAGAATCAGAATTCACATCTTTTCTTCCACGGGTGAGATATTATAGTTGCTCTTACGCTGTCTTTCTCATAGTCGATCGTAGGAAGCCACGGCAGATGACGCGAACGCGAAGATCCGTGTCTGCGCCCTCTCCGTTGCTCCCCCGAGGGATAGTTCCCAGCCCCCTTTAATCTTGTTTTACTTCGCTACCTCACTGAATCCATTCTTTTATTTCATTTTTATCTCTTCAATATCTCATTATCAATATATATTTGATAGGTGTCGTAGATTTCTTTGAGTGATTCTCAATCTCCCAAGAACTCATAAAACTCCTCTGGCGTTGCGTTGAATATAAAAAAAACCTCTCGAAATATAACACTCTTTTCTTGCGCAGGTTATATCTCTGAGAAGGTTGTTCTATGTTAACGGAATGGATCACTCGAGTCTGCATGCTTACGTATTAATATTATGTTAAAGGAAACTACAGAAGGGTAGATATATCCGTAAAGTTTAAGATTGTGGATGATAGCACAATTCTCCCCCTATTGTTGTTAAGATGACTCAGGAAACAAGATATCCAGCTGCTAAACCAAATACAATATTCTTTAGATAGCTGATGCTTGTAGCCGTTTGTTTGTGATTTTCGATGTTATTTACGCTGACATGGCTCTACTTCCAGCTTGTCAGAACACTCGACAAATAATTCAGTTTTATAAGAGACGTTTTGAGAAGTATGATCGTTTCATCTTACAAAGTGGTTACGATATCCATCTCTTCTCTGAAAAATTACTGAAACAATTTGACTTTTATTCTCTTTCGAGTGTTTTCCGTTTTATCGTCTGTTTATTCTTCTAAACAGAAGAATGAAATATCTTTCATATCAAGTTTGAATTCAACACGTAAACATAAAAAGTTTTTACTTTAGTATTTTAGTAGTGGCAATTTCAATAAACTTGAAGGAAGTCTAATTAATTTGTTTTTGAATATAATTAGTTGAAAGTTTTAATTAAATTATATCAAGTTCTTTGAAGTTCAAAGGTTAAATATTAGAATTCTAACAACCCACAAAAGGCGAATATATATATTTTTATACCCAAAACGTACCCGTTGCAAATGAAATCTGATTAAAATTCTATAGTCAACATGCTACTGACGCTTCTTAAGAAAACGTGCTTTCTTAATACGCCTTGCTAGTTTTCATCAATTTGATCCTCAATTGTTTCATGTACTTATAATCTGATCTGATAATCTTCTCCTCTGAAAATCTAGAGCAGTATTTCTCAATTTGGTATCAAAAAGAATTTTAGAATTTAACCAGATTTAAGGTAGTAACTATTATTCAAGCTTTGGTAGATCTGCTTAGTGGGGTAAAATCTAAATCATTGCCTGCGCTTGTGTTGATCTTTCCTAGGCAGAAATTGGTTGATAAGTTCAAGATAATTAAGAATCTCCAAGATGACCGAAATTTCATTGGCGGGGCCAAAGCTGTTTGTTTCAATCTTTTATTAAATCAAATCCATAACAAATGTAAAACTGTCTTCACATCTACTCAGAACCTCCTATCACGAGCTCACGAAATTAGACTTCGTTTCAATGAAGAAAAATCAAACTCAATCAACACGGACTCCCTTAATTAATTGTATCAGAAATAAAACACTTGAGTGTTGTTCAATAGCGAAGCTATAGGTTACTGAGGAATAAACTGAGGCGCGCAATGCACTTGGAACATAAATCAAGTTTAACCTTCTTCTACTCTAGGCTTCTTCCTGTACAATCTTTGCCAATCTTACCATGTCGGTGGAAAAGACGAACTAAGGGCGGTAGAATCTAAATCAATGCTTGGCTTGCATTAATTTTTTCTAACTGGGCATAGATCTGAAAAATGCCCGAGATTTGATTGACAGGGTCAAAACTGTTTGCTCTATCTTTTGGTTAGGTCAGATTCTTAAAAGATGTTGAAGCTAATGCCGAAATCAGAACTTTATGACCTTGCCTGAACAAGTTACACTAAAAGTGGAATTTTGTTTAAATGCCATTTGTGCTTGAAATTATCTTCTCTAACTCCCTCGATTGATTGTTATAGAAAACAAAAACCTTAGTGTTGTTTCGAAACAAAGCGATGGTGTTACTTGAAACTCGAAACTCTATTCCTTCCTTCCTGCACACATCACAAAACTCACGCATACACTTTTCAATTGTTATTTGTTACCTGGTCATCTCCTTACTGATCATCTGGTTTGCTGTCAGGTTGTGTAACCTAGAAAGAAGAACAGAACAGCATTTTATGGGCAAACCCTGTCCAGATACAAGTGGTTCTAGTTGAGGTGAAGCGTTGGTTCGAAGCGTCTTTAATTTTCGAAATTGGGAGCTGTTTCGTTATATCTGTGCAGTGATTGCTACGACAAGAAAGAAATTTTAAATTCATGATCCATATGGTAACTGAGATGTCTTCGTTTCAACACGAGTGGAACAATTGTCATATGACAAGATATAGTTGCTATGGTGTATCTCTCAAAATTCTTTTTATGGAATCAGGGTATACGACAAGCACTGGTTAGTTGATAAATTGCTTAGAAAATTTTTTTATCAGTTCTCTTTTACATATGCACATGTTGTAGATATATTTACCAATTTTAAGCGTAACAACATTTTTCGCAAGATAGCAATGGGTAAGGGTGTATGTCTTAGATTGTTGTATCTGGTCAGTATTTTGATTAGGAAATGATTGCTGAGTTTTTAATCTTCTCTTTCAATTGTTTTCTCACCTATTTATGTATGCAAGTTACTTCAACGATCTGTTTCTGATTCGATGTAACACTTGGTAATCTCTTTCAGTTATTCTTCTTCACATAAGTTATTCACTTGCAAGAACTCAACAGCGTCATTGTCGTCACTGGTTTGTTTAATTACGACACCACTTCCACATGTCTGGGTTCTTAAAATCATTATAAGTAGCTATTTCATCCTTGTTGGCAAACTCTTTATGAAAATTACACTTATGAAGTAAGATTTAAGAAACAAAAAAGTCTTTATAGACAGCCAAATGATTATAAGAAAGAGTGCACCGGGCTAGTACCACTGAGACAAAGGAACCTCTTATCGACTATCTGCTGACAGAACAAAAAAGCTTGAAGGAACAACTTCAATTCAAATAAGACTTGTTTTGTGCATATGTTCAGCGTTTTGTAGCCATGTCATTAGACTTTAAGCTTTACAGTTGGGATGTGAATTCAAAATATGTCTCTTTCTCCAAAATAGTTATTATGACAAAACATGGCTGGTGGCTTGCGGTTCGACCAATACTTCTGTAATAGTTGGCTCAAATCGAAATAATAATTTCTAGAATTCTGATCTACTCTTTTACTTTGTGCAGTAAAAATTACAATGATGCAGAGTTTATATAGAACAGCTAAGTGCGCGCAAGTAATATTTATGTTCAATAAAGCTTCTAAGAAATTTAAAAATTTTATTCATGCTATTACGTGAACAACAACGGTCATTCATGAATCCCTGTGGGACGTCACCTTGTGATACTTGTTATTATTTAATTTTTTAGGTGAGAAATACACGTGATCTTTTCATATTTGTATTTTTAATTAAATAAGCTCTTTATATGCAAAAATACATTTTATAAAACAAAAGACCATGAATGTTAGGAACGGGGATTAATAAAAGTCTTAAAGAAACTTTAATAAGCCAAGTAGAATTTTTATAAGATTAAATGAATGACATTAGCGTGACATCATTCGTTAATTATATGCAACACAAAAAGAGTATTTTTCTTTGTTTGCTTTCAAGATTAACATGAATTATGAATGCTTTACGGTTTCTGAAACGTTTGGCGTTTTGAGGCCATTAATGCTGTCGTCCTTATCTCTCTACCCTTTAAATCTTCTAGAAGCTTTAGCGCTTAATAACTAACTGACTTAAGTTGATAGAAATTTTGCACGAAGTTAGCAGTAAATGAAATTTTCTCGATGCGATTTTAGAAACTCCATTACATGATTCAGTTGACGCGGGAACATTTTTTATATATTTGAAAAAAATATAACAGCTTTTGACTGCCTTAATTTTTCAGACTTTAAATTGATTTATGTCTACAGCTAACAAAAAATTGAATGGCACCAAAAGACAGATAATCACAAAAATATCCTAGGGCTTTAACGTCGTCTCTTTCAGTGAATGGAAACCTCGAATGAACCGCAGTCGTTCAGAATTCTCAGCACATTTATCTAACCCGCCAAAAATATCCTGTCAGTATTCGAAGTAATTAAAATGTTGGCGTTGAAGGATAATTTGTGGACCTCCTGGTCCAGATTGGAATGAAGAGGTCCAGGCTAGACTCTCGGGAACATTAAGTGTACTTTATTTGCTGTGTGGTTGGAGGTTAGGTTTAATATCTGGCGGTTCAGCGGTCGTCATTCATTTCACTTACGGGTCTACGGACGCAGCAGCAGCAGCAGCTCCCTGTTCCTTATCCCTTCAAGCCTATTGCCCGTTATATTGCTCCTTCGCCCTTTTTACACCACCAGCTAGACGTAAATTTACGAGCACACGTTTTTGTTTTATATTATTACCTGCATTCGTCTTGGTAAACCCCGCCTCTATATTGCTCAAACTGAAGTTCCTGATTTAGACGGCGAATAAAATAAAATACGTTTTAACGAAACGACAGGCGGAAAAAACTTTCTTAAAGACCTAGTAATTGGATACATTGATTGACAACTAGTAAAATAACTGAAATCTCATTACTTTGACGACGTCTCTTGTTATTTTAGGAAATAATTGTGTCATCATGTTTTTACTACAAGCAAACCGTGACAGTTACTGACTTTTTCCATTATTGCAAATTGCACCATTATCGTGCCCGGATTCGATATAAAAATCCAACCTGCGAATAGGTTTATTGAAATAGCTGAGATATGCAAAATAGCAAGAACGTTAGTGAACGGTGTGACCGTAGAAGTTCTCATAGAGTTGAGCTTTTCCCGGACTTCGTACATCCTCATATGAAAGCTTTCCCTTGGTCGTAGTCGAGCTTTGGCGTCTCGCTGCGGGAGCTCATCATAACATCTATATTACCCCGAAGGCTGCGAGCGCTCCCGGAATCTTAACGCGGCACCGAGTTAGTTAACGCCCGGACAAACGTTGTTACGTGCTCGTCATTGTGCTAAGTTTTGTTGCGGTCTCTGGACATTATGGCTTTTTGTTCTCATTTTGTTTGCCTGCCTGATATGACTTCGTTATTAATATACGCAGAATCCAGGATTACGGAACTCTGTTATTACAGCTTATTACAACTTACAGGTGCTATAAAAAATATTATTGCAGCTGCCTTCATAAACGTTTATGAAAACAACGCCGAGGTTATCCAAGTAATTTAAGGCGCACAAGTTTTACCGGAGTGAAAATGAAACCTCAGAAAATAAATTCAGGAATTTTGTAAAGGTCCCAACTTCATCTTTCTTTTTTTGCTTAACATAAACAGCCGGGAATGGCCGGTAAAATATCTCATCAAACGCTTTATAAATCTGGATGTAGGTATTTTCCCTTTTTTTTGGGCTTGAGCTCATGGTATGGTATATTACATCCCTTTTGCTTTATTGTCATACTAGTTTATAAATAAATAAAGAGAAGGTTTTTTACATAAATATGAAAGTTTGAAGGTAATATTACAGAACGCCGTATGTTTTTGTTCTTGCCTTGAGATTTTTTGAATGCCGTGATTAAAGCTGGACCTCTTTCAAATTTTACCGTAAGCGTACGAGTAACGACCTTTTTAAGATCGTTGAATCCTGCAGAAGCTTTAATTGGATTCAACCAAATTTTCAGATCAGATATTCTGTGGGCTGCCAGATGTGAACGCGAAATCGGAAATTGAGAAGACTAACGGAATAGTCTGTGGTATTTACCAAATAATAGTCCTAGTTAACTTCCACGCTTTAATTTTTGGTCAAATTTCTAATTTGAAATCTTTTGGGCGCCAGATATTTCAAAACCAAAGAAAGATGCAAATAGAGAAGAAGATAATCTAACTTGATTATTATATAGTATTTGTCAAATAAGAGTTTCAATCGAATCAAGATAGTTAGTCGTTAACCGAATCTTGAAACCAGCGTAAAGGAGAAAGTACACGAGGTGGTTTTATGTTAGAAGATAGTTAACTCGATAGATCATTATGGTATTTACTGATATAACTCCAGTCGCATCTAATTTTTCAATCACTGGCCGAATTTTCAGTGTAGAATTTTTTTCGGGCGCCAGATATTGCAAAACTAGAAACACATTAGTTACGGTTTTACATTAGAATATAGGCAACTCGAAAACTGGTATGATATCTATCAATAGTAGTCTCGATAGAATTTAATTTTTCAGTCTGTAGTTGAATTGTCAATTTAACTTTTCTATGGGCGCCATATTTGCAATCTAAGCAAAAGTGGAAACTGAGATGTGTTTTTACACACATACAAGTAATCGATTTCTATCATTTCTGAATCCAAAAAAGTTATGTTTTCTAACAGACAATAACAACAAAGTTGGACAAGAAATATAAAATGTCTTTATTTAAACCAGAGGCAGCGCAAAGAAATTTTAGTATTATTAAATTGATGTTTGAATTTTGGTAGGCTAACTTTTGTAAAACAAGAAACACAACTGTAAATTAACGTAGAAATCAAGATTTGAACAGATTTAAGTTTCTGAACTAACTGAACATTTATTATATGTTGGAAGTAGGTCAGATTTATTCTTTTGTTTTGCCACTTTTAATTAATATTCATAGATTCTAGAAAAGCAACTATTTTACTACATCTATTGGTTGGAAGTTCGCAATGGTTTATATTTAGTTAGTCTTTTTCTTCTGTAAGTACTTTGAAACTAGAAAATTTAAATGAAAAGATCTTTAATTACGTTAATCCATCAAAGAAACTAAAACTCGAGCGAAGCTATGTTCGGGAAACGTAAGTCAAGAGAGGCGGAAGATGCTCTAGTAAATAATAATAAGATAAATAATAATTTCTCTTCAACTAGTAACTTGGGGGCTTAAAGCTTTCCAGGACTGGCAATATAAATAATAAAATTATGGCTGTTCTTTTTAAAAGTTCCATCTTGAGGTTTTAGCGAAACAGTTTTCATATTGTAATTTGCAGAACGGATTCTGTTTCTATATGAAAAAAAAGGGGGCTGCATGTAAAGATTGTTGTAAAGGAAAATTAGTGTTTCAACACTGCAGGGTTAAAAGAGTTCAGTTAGTTTGTTATGCTACAGACAAAGCGGTTTCCTCTTAGTGATGCGTTTGATGTTTACGAAGTCGTGCTTTAAAAGGAAATTTCATGTTTAAAGTTTCGTCTCTTTAAACACTCAATAAAATACCTTTTTTTCTCTCTCACATTCATAAATACCCCCAGTTTTATATAATTTTTAATTTCCTGAAAAAGTTGATGTAAACAATACAGCGGAAGCTTTTAGTAAGTGTATAAGTTCCTTCCTGGAGGAATTAATTAGTTAAATTGACGGTACAGGATTTATTAACGCTACGTAGGAAAACACTGGCGATGCTCTTTTTATTAACGAAAAACGCAGTACCAACTTGGTAAAAAAAATATTTATATCCTGATTATTCTCTTAATAAAGGTAAAGATAAAAAGAGATGAAAGGATTAATTTTTTTGTAAACAAGTACGCCTTTGAAATTGAAAAATTTATTTTGTAAATTAGGTCTTTTAAATAGTTCATTCAGAGAGGTGAAAGGGTTGCTGGGTTTTTATGAAGAGCTTTGTGATGATCGGACCAAAAGGGAAACGCCATAGCACATAGTGGAAACTGAAACCATTAGACGTTTCAATATAATGTGAAACTGGACTATACTGATATGTATGAGAAGGAGACACCAAGATCGATATTCAGCACCTCCACCAAATAATACCACACACAATCATGATGGAAACTGATCTCTCAAATTAATGTGATCTGCTCATTTGGGTGGTTACCGTTTCACATGTGCATGGAGATCTTAAAAGCAGATAAACAAATGGAAATTACTTATATTTAAATAAATAAAGCAAGAGTCTACAAAAATATGTTTGTCAAATAAAGACTAAGGTTTAATACCGAACTGACCTCAGTGAGATTCTGCTTATATAGGACGAAATCTCATACATTAACATGCATAGTAAAAACAACGCGTGGAACTTGAGATAAGTCTGTTAATTTTATGATTAACATAAAAGTCTTTATGAAAGCGCAGCGTAGAGCTGCACATGAGTGCGTACTGAGAATAGGATGTACATTTACTTTCATTTAACTTAGCTGCTTTGAATTTTGTACGTATAATTACTTTATTAACTTTTCTTATGTAGAAAAAAGAGAAATTTATTTATGGCAGAAAAATATTTAGTTTAGGATTTTAGGATTTAATTGATTTTGAAAAAGAATGTTCCCAGCGTGCAATTAACGTTTCTGTAAGCTGCTGTTTTCCAATATTGTTAAGGTCTTGCGAGTCCTGCTTTTAAGCCTGACTATACCACTAGGAGTAACTTGTGATAACGAATTTAGGTGACGAAACGTTAAATTTATTATGTAATTAATTTATCGATTTAGCCCTTATACGAGGAGATATTCGGGTCGTGGATTCGCTATAACGTAACTCATTCTCCGTACGTGATGATGCGAACAAAATATGCTATAAACTCGCACCTTTTTTATCGCCTCCATGAACAGCACGCCACGGATTTATCAGAGCTGCATTACCATATGCGGCCTTTGGCTTTAAAAGGATTACAACATTCTCATTTAGTGCCCTTCATATGGTGCGCAATTTTTTAATGTGTATATTAACGACACTCCATCTATCCGAAAAGTGCTACAGCCTTAAATTTTTGAAGTTAACTGATTGCCTCGGGGGCGTTACATTTTTATGATTTATATTTACCAGAGATTTTTCAAAAGCGATTTCTAGAGAGCGCATTATCCATCATCGGGATAAAGATTTATTTTTTAGTTTTCACAATTCAACATCATAATGGTGTAATGAAAATGTAACACTCAAGGAAGAGTAAAACAAATAAATGTGGACTTTCTAAAAGAAAGAAGATAAATTAGATTTTCAGCAATTTAACCCCTGTAAGTCACATTGGGCGACCCTTAATCTCTAAAAATCAGCGCATTCCGAAAACGTTTAGGTTTTGTGTTTGGACGCGGAAGACGCGTCGATAGACGAGCGACAGACAGAACATTCAGACAAAGAGAGATAAATCCTGGGAGACACAGATTACAGGATCAGCGTTGCTTCTGTAGGATGCTGCAAGATTAATGATTCCACGCTCCGGGACATCTTGACATGGCTACGTCACGTAGAACAACGCACTACGATAAAAAATCTATACAATGTGACACCATAAAGAGCTTTCCGTTTCGTGTTATTCGATAAGATCCCTTTGTATGATATTTTAGACTTTCTTATTTATGCCGGAATATCCGAGCGTTCGAACCACCTACAAATTTTTGCCGCCCTAGATTTGTGATGTTTTGCTCGAATTGGTCTGTGAGAAGAGTGTTTTTTGCCGGTTTTGCGCAGGGAAAACCCGCAATGATTTGAATACTGTGTGTAAGCAATTAAAACCGGGGCTATTGCAGATAAACCGAAAACGAAACTGAGAAATAAAAACGTATAATAGTGTGCTTATCTAGGCCATTATATTTTTTAATTATAGGAAATTTATGATAAAACGACGAAGGAAAAATGAATGGCGTTGATTTAAATGTAACCGTGCCATGCAATCGAGTGCGTCGCATAAACAATACGAAAAAATAAAGCGTGCAGTCAATTACCCTCTAGAACGATAATTACGGGGTGATGTAGAAACTCATGGGTCTCGTGTAAAGGTCGGTCACGATATCAGCGTATCGAAAATTATTTGTTTGTGTAGTTAGCACTGTTTAGCGGCTTGAGCTCCTGCAAATTGATATTACTAATAGCTATTGGCACGTTCAAGCAAGTAATGGCCGTATTTGATCTCCAGATTAAAAACGAAAGTTGTTCGACTTTTCTTTGCTTTGTTCTCACATTTAGAATTCTTTGTCATCACTTAACCTAAATTGTAACTATTTGATACAAGTCAATCTTCTTGTTGTATCTCTGCATCTTTTGCTAATGTGATGGAAAATTATTGCGTTACCAAAAGATGAATGCATCAATAAGCTTAATAATGGTACATAGATGATCGAGACTACACCAGTAATTAAACATTCCTAGCATTTAGTTAGTTGATCCAAACTAGACATTTTAGACTGTTAAGATAAATTCCCAGTAGATACAGCACAGCCTAGAGCGCAGTGAATGTGGCACCTCCACCACTAATGTTACGGGAAGAATGCACTTGTCAGTTTCATTTTTTTTAACAAGACAGTATTTTTCAACCGATGTACTGCAAATAATGAAACTGATCTTTGCATTCCAAAAGATGTACCTTACAATCAAATCTTAAGCTTTTGTAAGTATTGTCTAGATATAAAGCATTTTGTTACCTTCTTTGAAAATCAAGAAATCCAAAACCAATGTTTAGTGCGAAATGAATGTTTTCAAAGCAAAAATTGAACGAACATCGAAGCGATGTTAAAATCCGTATAAAGACACCAAAACTTTCAAAAACTAAGTCCTTTTTCTTGAAATTGATAAACAAACTTTCAAGTCAGCTGTGTTAAATCATATTGAAAGCTTAAGTCTGTCTAAGGGTCATCTCTCATCCAAGTTTGCTGCGACATTTGCTTGAATTTAAGTGTTGGGCTTCAGTGCTGAAACAGAGTGGGGAAAATTATCTTCCACGATGATAAAAAGGACTGGGATTATGTATATGGGCCTCTTGGTTGGTACAGACATACGTTGAGTTAATATGTGTTGAGCCTTGGAAATTTTTTTAAAACGCCAAATGGATGGATTTATTACAATCTAGACGGTTATCAGTTAAAATTAAGACACTGCTGTGATTATTCTTCTGGCAATAGTTTTTTACGAATTCGATATTTTCGGGATGAACCAAATCAAATTGCTTTCAGGGTTTGGTGCGGCATTGACTTGATTTTTTGATCAGTCCAATGAGTTCTGCCATTCAACCATATGCATATGCTGACTTCTTCAAGTAGTTCCAAAAGCGCTGGATTGGCTGCAGTTGGGGTACGTTGCGGACATTGTCAGGAAGGTCGACGTTGTTCCTCTTTCCTAATTCTCGGCGTTTATTGAGTTGCCAGGTGAAATGATATATATTCCTCCGAAATCATCATCCATATCAACACTGTCTTCGGGAATTTGATGTGATGCTTAAGTTTTACCTTGGGATCCACTTTAACAACGTCGATATGATAGTATTGCTTGTTCCAGCGCAGTCCACGACCACCGAAAAGCCGTTCGGAGGTTTCAATGAAATTCTTTTTTTAAAATGCGACGTAGATTCAAGTACCCCAACAATGTCTTTGATAATCTTTTTTCTTTTTTCCCGGCATTTTCGGAACACTAGTTTCCGTATGTCTTCCCTTTCAAAAGTCATTTACAGCGTACGGTTTACCCTGATCTTTGTTCCTTGAAGAGAAATCGCCAACGACACCTTACTTATCATTTTCTTTTAAGTTTTCTATCTCCAATTTGACATGATCAGAAAATACAATTGTTTTTGCTGTGTTTGCTGTAACAAAATAATTGTCTAGTAACATCCAACTTGATAGATATGCGCAAATAAAGACATACATCTTTCCTAGGGAGAAGCATATACACATAGCAAGAATATGACAAGTCAGCAGAAACAGTCAAGATCTTGTTGTTTATTTCTATGTATCAACTAACAGCCAACAACAAATCTTCTTAAGGTAGACGTCTCCACATTGCAAGGACATAAATCTACAGAAACAATCGAAAACTCGTTTATTCATAGTTCGCGAAAACTGTATGTCACAAAATCTCGAGCTGGGTTGAATTCGAGATGTTGTGGTTGTTGTGAACTGCATACTATCACTATATTTATTTAATGTTAACTAACAATTATTCTTGATTGGAACTGATTCCTTTCCTTGGCAAGGAAAGATAAGACAGCACCGACAGCAAGAGGAGGTTGTGTCAATTTGCTGTGGAGCTCCTTCTGCGTATGAACGCCTACTGCATCTTGGGCTAAACTTTTCTTGCTTCATTGTGTGTTGATGCAGTATAAATCAATAAAAACCTTTTTAATGTTCATCTTTATAACTGCGTGCGCTTAGAAACAATATTGGTGAACGTCTACAAAAAGAATCACTCTGTATATGTAAATTTTTAGTCATTGATGGTTGATTATAAAAATTTATGTTTAACTTCCTATTTTTTTAATTAAAAATATTTTCTCCAAGAACTACCTACGTGTATAATAAAAATAAATCACCATTTATAAGTCTATAAAGTGCATAAATTTTCCACAGTAACCCCTTCATTATTCCGCTAAGAATATCATAAATACCCGGCAGAATATTTTCTATGCAAAAACAATTAGACGTTAACATGCTATATTTGTATTATACTTGTCCGGACTTTACATGTACATTACAATTTAGGAATTCGTTTTTTCTTTATTATTTTTAATGGGTCACGCGCGCTTTTTTTACCCCAGCAAAAGTTAAGAATTTAACGCACAGCTTTTAGTTTCCTCTTCCTTGTACAAGCTTTTACTCTGTCATTTTTGTTCGGACTTTTTCCCTTAAAACGACACTGCTTTTATCATCAGTTTTCTTTTTTGTCGGCGTGTGTTTTCCTTCGACGTCTTCGTCCTTGTGCGGTTTATCCTGCGAAAACACTTTCTCTATATCTTATCGACAGATAAGTTCGTTTAAGGTTTGGTAGTCTATTAGGTGCGACAAATGGATCTATTAGATTAGTGATATGCCGCACCCTCTTTGGACGGTGCTGGAGGGACGTGTTGATTGCATTTCTGTTCGCCAGTTTATGACCTGACCGCGAGGGCTTGTATAACTTGTTCCATCATTGTGATTGAGATAGCGTTGGACATTTCATTACCGATTTATCTCCGCCCGTGTACATGAAATACGGAATCGACTTTCCGAATTCACAAAATACAATTTGGAATATGATATGGGTCTAGTACAACAATATAATGAATGTGTCGTGTAAAATGAGTGAAAACCGAATAATAGTGATAATTGAGAATGTAAATTCCTGCAGAGCTAACAATTATATTGCGTTTGATTTCGTAATGCACACGTTAATGAAATGCGAATTCGTTTGCCTCACTTCAAAGTGTAATAGAATTCATTGTTCACTGAAGTTACAAGTTAGTGTCGCGTTGCTCTTTTTTATTTTAAGCCACCATTAAAGCCTCGTAATTGATGTTAACACTGTGTTATTTTGTACTAATATATGATTAAATGGACGAGTGAAAAACAAAACACCCCGATAGTTATCGGAACGCACTGTAACAACCGCTTCTATAACTAATGATAGGTAGTGACATTTCCTATAAAATATGGGAAGTTACTTCATCATTATCGGGTTTTCCTCTATTTGTTTTATTTTCTAATGCATTTCATTAATCTAAATAAATACCCTTGGTAAATTTAAAGACCCCTTGGAGGGTTCGTTTGATCAATTTCCTGTGTTAATTTATCTTTTAATTATGAAAAATCCAGCGTTGGGCATTTTTATTTTTATTTTCATCTTGGCGTTTTTTTTGTATTTAACAATTATTTCGCATTCGGGTAGACAGTAAAAAACAACACTTTTTGATAATTTTATGTGGAAATTATCACGTTTTATCATTTAATTAAATTTCCGCAGAGCTTTTTGGTGTTTTACAATACTGAGTCGTGCTTATTTGATATGCTATCAAATTAAATGGGTTTGCGTTTATCACGTAAAAATTGTAAGATTATCCTTTCAATGTAGTACACAGGTTATAAAATTCATTAAGATTACTCTATTAATTATACTGTGCAGTAACGAAATAAGGACATTTTTATTTTTTTCTGCGAATCAATTACCTCAAAATATATTACTTCAGATTAGTTTACAGTTTTGCTACTGATTTCTGTTGTAAAACCGAAACGAGAAATTCAATCATGTCGCGTTCAACCCTGTATATATGTAGCACTTGCAACTAACCATGCATACGAAGATTATTCATTTCTCCTGAAACAGGGCGGCGTTGCTTTTCATGAGGTGAGTTCAGCTCAGAGTGTAATCAATTTTACCATGGTCCAAATAAAGCATTAGTCAAATAGAAAGACCGAGACAGTCAATGCTCGAACTACATATGCGTATTCGGGGTTGCTTTTGAAGAACATCTAATTTGTAACTAACACGCAATAGACTGATTAAACAGACATAATTACATAATCTACACTTTATCGCCAGCAAAATCATTACTCAATAAAACCATTTTTAGCTTTTGTAGAAAAAGTTCTTTATACCCTACGCATTTTAAGCGTAACTTTTTCTGATTGTATGACAGCCGAAGCAATATAGAGGAAAGATTCTATTATAATAGGTAACGAGGTTCTAAAATAAATGGAGCGTTACTAAGCAATTTAAATCACTCGGTTTAATCAGAATTCACATAGAGATTTACAAATAACGGAACAAATGAAACAGCATTTTGGAATAAATGGCAAGGCCGTCGCACTTATTTAATACATACGATGCTTTCATTATTTAAAAAGAAATTAACAAGTCGCCCCCATTTGGAGTATGGCTTTCAATAATATTAATTAAGTGGATGTTCCCTGTTTACACATTATTTTGCACGCTAATCACGATACATAAATCTTTACACGTCTAACACTACTGGTTATTGTATTTTTGGTATCATGTAAATCTCGCTGTGTTTCTGGGTTTATTTGTTGTAGTCACCGAAATGCATCCGTCCCTAGAGAAAGTTACCAAAAGTCTTCGTGATACATCCTAGGTCTCCTTCTATGATTACTTAATCCAATGACAGCGGTGATATGGGGAAATCAAGATCTTCTAATTTGTTCAGATCTACAGGATTTGGGCAGCTTTGGCTGATTTTTGTTGTATGTCAATTGCTACTGCAATCTACGTTGCTGCTACTTCAATGCTGGATTTCCTTCTATGGAATTTATATTCTCAAATTTCCCAGAAATTTCTAATTTATTAATATTCTTGATACTTGGTTTCTTTCTCACCAGATGTATTGTATTATCTGCTTGATTCTGTGATGGGCCCTTGCACAATTCTTATGGATTTTAGCTCTTGGTGAAATTGGCTGAGACTGTAATATGTTATAGGTTTTGACTTACTGATCGAAAGTCACTTGGGCACAAAGCTTAAAAATGGCTTAAGTAGTAATTTTGCCACATTATCCCTTCTAAATGTCTTTTGTTTTGTTACCGTATATTCTCAGAATCGAAATGGGATTTTGACTGTTTAGAAATGGCTTTTGAGCGATTCCGCTACTATCAGTTCTTTACTGTTTTTTTGCATATCTCAGAAACGGGATGTCTATCAAGATGAGAGTTTGGTTGTTGGTAATGGTGGAGGAATGGCCAAGGCAGAATTGATTTCTTAGTAGTGGTAGGGGGAGGTTTCTCTAACGATCCAGGCATCACTATTCGTCTGCGTTGTTTGGTTTTTTTGTTCACTTTTTGTTTGTTTTTTTTATAGTAGTACCGAGATGGAGCTTGGTTTCTTGTAACAGTAGGGGAAGCAATCTCAAGTGGTCGTTTTTTTTCTTGGTTTTTGATAGGTATGCTACAACTCTAGGATGATCTACTGTGCTGTTGATGAAAGCAAAGTAAAGCCTGCCCCCATGTTCGAGTACTAAGTGCTGGAGAAGGGCTAATGCAGATCAAAATCCCACTAAAGGCTGCTAATGAAGGTCTTTTAAAAGGTGAACCCTATGGGATGGTTGATCGGTGGTCGTCTAATGCCCACTTTTATAATTGTCGGATAAATTTTAACTAGAAGCTTATTACTGTTTTATAATTGTATCCAAAGTGACCACATTAATGCTTCCTTCAAGGGGATTAAAGAAAAGAGCGCTTTAGCATAACGAAGTCGCGATTTAACGGAGAAGGGTTTAGTCAGTATATATTAAGTATTTATTGTTAGTTATACATAACAGTTTTAAGCATATACATCAGGAGCTAATAGTAGTGTGCTTGACTTTTTCCCTCTAGCAGAGAAACTTGCCATTTTTAAGCTTCGTGCACAGTGAGTAAAAAACTGACATATTACAATTTCAGCAATCTCATCAAAGGCCAAAACCAAACCACAAAGTTGCTTTTTTTATGGTCTCATTGCCAGTTGTAATCATTATCCATTTATTCCATCTATATTATAGAAACCTAACTGATAATAAGGTCTAAAGCCATCAAGAAACAACTTTCATTTTGAATATCATCAGAAATTACTACTTAAGGTTATACAAGATTTAGGATTGGATAAAAGTGGCTTTACATAGTTCATGTAACCTTTCCTGGATCAAGCAAACTGGATGTTTAGTACAATCAGCTAGTTAATTAGGGACAATTGTAAAACCATTTAGTTCTTCTGGTACTTAGTTGCTGCTGAGCCCATAAGAGTAAATGCAGGCTGTGCGTTTTAGTTTTTCACAACTGCGGTACAGTAATCTCATTCTCCCGTTACAGATTTTTTTGTTGATACTACGAATTAAATTTCTATGATGTAAGTGGAGAAAGTCCCTCGATAATGAATGAAGAGGAAAAGCAGAGGAAGTTAGTAGAAAGAATGGGCAGAGTAAACAATCTAGGAAGCCCAAAAATGATCTAAGAGTGTCGAAGTCATCACGAATGTAATTTTAGAAGAGTTATTGGTGTTGCTTTTGGGTGCGTACATTTAAAGCATCTCGATCTTCACCTTCCATTGTTTAAAGTTTATTTAAAGAGCTGTCTTTTAATGTCTGTTATTCTGCCCAGTTCTATACTGTGGTGATTCGATATCTGGATGTCCTAAGAATTGAATATGTCATGGTTTGCAGGTATGATTATATTCTAGGTGCCCGACATCGATTTTGACAGTTTGTGACTTGCATTGGACTAACAAACTTTGTGTAATTTTATTATTAGGGGAAGATCGAATTTTGATGATTTAAACTAATTTTATAATTCTGTTCTAACTTTGTCACTTAATTATAATTGAATTGTTTATTTGTTGCTATTTATTTATCATTGTAAAATGATTATTTTGAATGCTCGTACTTAAGATCAATAGAACTTACGACCCAAGGCAACCAAGTGGTGCTAGATATTTTGTTTTGAAAATGCGAAACAAAAACAGATGACTTTCTAAACTTTTTGTTATAATTAACACAGACGATATCTTATTATTATTATTATTATTATGGATTGATTAAATGATAATAATAAATTATAAAATACATTGGAGTTTATATTTTTCTCAAAAGAGGATTGTGCATGTTACATGTTATAAAAAGCGACATCGACATCTTTTCTTTTTTATTTAACTCGATTTTGAAAACTAACAAAATCAAACAAAACGATGCAAAAAGAATCACTAAACAAGTGGGTTGTATTATTTTATTTAACAAATAAAATTTTCTTACGACCTTCAAGACAATCCCAGGTTTCCTTTTTTTTATTGCAAAATAAAATATTTTCTAGCTATGCGTCGTTCTTGTTTTATCCCCGGTGTCTCATAAATTTCAGATTTATTCTTTAAATGAATGTTAATTAAGTTTTATAAAAACTTTGGTTTCAGATTTTTCATTTAGATTCGCTTGCAGCAACTGTTGAATTAGCTACGTGTGAGTGGATATCATCGCTATCTAACAAAACTCTTCGGCGGAAATTAAATTTTAAATTAAAATAATTTTGTATAGGCATTTAATTGCCGTCTAAAGTAATTATCCGAACTTGCTGCAGAATTTAATTACAATTAAGAGAGTTGTTTTTAGGAAGGTGGAAAATAAATTTGCTCCGGATTCTTCCTTGCTACTTTTTATGGTTCCTGGTTTTCTTTTTCTTCGGATACTATACGGATTTTCTCTTAATTATTCCTTACAATTTTGTCTTGATTTCGTCTCGAGTGAGCAAAACCGTTTTTTCCTCTTCTAAGTAATTATACCCTATTTATGTTCGAATTTATTAGCCTATTGGAATTTAAAGTTCTGTTTCTTTTAATCTAGATACGGGGATGGTTCCAGAAGTTTCCAAGTACACGGGGGTGGTTTTGAAACGTCTGAAACATTTTAATTTGCCTGTTATTGTAATAATTAGCTTATTACGTTTTAACTGACCCTTTGAATAATATTCTTGAACGCTTGTTTAATAGGAATTTGCAAACCCCAAAATGGATATTATCATTATTACAGTGAACATATACGCATCGTGAACATCTTAATAAGCATTATAATTGCGAAGGGAGGATATAACTTATACGGCATTAAATGGGTAAATTATGAATGTTGTAGCTTAGGTAGATAACAAGCATACATGGCTCCCTTGCGACTGGTTTTAATTGGATTATATGACTGCTGTGGCCGAACCAACAACGTACTATTAGAAAGTTACGTTTTGCATGGATTTTCAATAACGATTTTCAAACTCTGTTTATTCAAGAGTATGGTTGTTCATTCATTATTAAAACGAAAATTTAAAATATTATTGTGCAGGTGTTTCGTGTTTAACAATACAGTATTCATGAAGGGTGACACTGTTTTAAAAACAGGGCGATATTTGTACAGCTGGTGTATGAAACGTCGAGAAAGAACACCGAAAAGCAATTTAGAATTTTTCGGGTTCTTTAATAATTCATTTGAAAGTCACATCAGGTAGAGTTAAAGCGATCTTATGCATTTTATATTAGATAACAGTTTGCAACGTTAATTAATTTTAAAAATAATTTTCTAGCGCGATAAATTTCAAGTTGTTCTTCTTCTCATATTTACCGGTTATAATTAAAGTCGTGTCATTTAGCTGTGGTGTGGCTGTGGAGCGAAGATTTGCGGTTAGGTCGCAGCTTCTCACCCCTAAATCATTGTCACTTTCATCTCTTTCGAACTTTCTGATAAAGGGGTATTAGAGTTTCTCATAAGAAACAAAAGTTCGAACATTAGGGGTGAAGTGTTTAATGCCTGTTGCCAGCCGAGAACGTACACCATGTTTGTGTAATTTGTTGGGAAGATATTTCTGTCTGCGTTGTGTGGAGTTTTCTTTGTTTGCTTAACTTAATTATAAAACCATTATTACTGCCATCTTTGAATATTTTATTGAAACAGAATAAACAAGTTTGTTATGTGGTATCTATAAGTTAAATCAAATATGAC
>VTPC01091300.1:107033-123841 GCA_011009095.1 Ignelater luminosus
AAATTTAATTCCTCTATGGCTGGTGAATTTGGAAAATGGATAACTCCTGTCGTGAACGCTATGTCAGGCACCAAGCAGTCCGCACGCCCGTCCACGGCGATGATGGTCTGGTGGCGACGGTGGAGCAGGCCGGAAGCAGGTCTTCCATAATCCCCGTCGATATCGGTGCCCAAGGACGGCCAGCGAGCCGTCACACAGAGACGACGAAGGAGAGAACCGATGAGCGGTTCTTTTCAGAACGGTGTTGGTATTGTGTAGTGAGGAGTGTGAGAGTATGTATGTGTTAGAGTGGTGATGTGTGGATGTCTAGGTGTGTATAGTGTGCCGTGGACTGGTGCAGTAACTGTTCCGGCATTTGCCTTCACCACTAGGGAAACCACGGAAAACCCTAATGAGAACAGTGTGACGGTTGTGGAATGGGTGTGGTAATAATTGGCGGGAATTATTAGGCGGGAATTGTTAGGCGGGAAATGATTTGGCTGGAAGTTGTTGGAGGGAAAGAATTTTGGCGGGAAGTGTAGCGGATTGGCGACGAATTTCCGGGCGCAGTGGAGTAGGTACCTTGAGGAGCCCCGGGCTCAAGGGTTTGGATGGGAAAGGAATTTGGTGGTCACGGCCCGGTAGCTACCCGGGTCAATCGGATGAGGCTGAGATGAGTGGTGGAGATGGCCGGGCCTGCGCACCCCTACGCAGACGCCGGTTGGTGGTGGAGCGGCCGTTGATCCATCTACTGCATCTTGGGTTTGGTTGGATGTGTGGCGGTCGCGATCCTCAAGCCCCCAATTCCTGAAGACCGACGGTCGGGTGGGATGATGCAGTAGTGCGACCTTAAGTCGCCCCCGTTGGTGGTGGAAATGGGCCAGGTCTGTGCCCCCCAAAACACAGACTCTGGAGGGTGGGTTGGCGGTAGCGCCCGACTACCGCGCTGTTGGTAGAGCCCGTACTCTTCGTCGCCGATGCACCACGCTCTCGCTGCAGACCGGGTCGACTGCCTCGCTTCGCACTCGAGGCCGGAATGAATGGGCCGTGATGATGACCATGGCGAAGTGATATGCCACATTGCTTATCTGTCCCAAGTATTGGTGATTGAAAGTGTAATTTAGTAATTTAGTAAAAGAAGAGAAAGGAAGACTAATGGCCTAGACAATGATGATAAAAAACGGTTCTTCTCAGAAGATGGTGATGGTGGTCTCTTCTGCAACAAACCAGGAACAGAAAAAAAGGATGTTGGGGTGTGTGTGTTTTTTGATAGCGAATTGGTTCAGAGGATACTAACGGAGAGCTAATGGAGAAACTGTCTAGGTATCTGGCAGGAGGAAATTTAATTTGCTTTTTGCCCTTCTTGTCTGATATGCAGCGGGAGTGTTTACGATATCGAATGGAACTTCATGGTGGAGATTGATAGATATATAGACACTAAAGGGAAGGCATCTATCGGAAGTGAAAATGATTGGAACAGAGCATCTCTCTACAGATTTATTATTATTATAATTTCTAGAGTTTGGTATTAGTTTTGATCTTGAATACTTATCAAGACCAAGATAGCCAGAAGTTTTGGTCTTGATATCAAGAGTCTCACTTTTAATTCTAAAGATCTGGGAAAACCTTCTTGGTCACATTCAGAGAATTGTTAAAATTACTGCTGTCATCTTACACCTAACGTGCTTGAAAAGTCTTAATATCAAGAATCCTTATCCTGATGTGATCAGTCTTAGTGTAGATCTTGTTAAATAATGCGAGTCTTGGTTTCAGTTTAAATTTTATGATCTGGACAATCCAGAAAAATCAGAAGAAATTCGTAGAATTGCCATTTGCATTCTTAGCGTAACACTTGATTATTACACTTTTAGAAACTTGGTCCTTTTGGTAACGAATATAATTTATCAAAAAACCTTTTGTGGTTGTGTACTTCTTCCGTCACATGATAACATTTCAATAGAGAGTTGATCACTTTTCAGTAAGTTTGATTTTTAAATTAAAACAAAAACAACAGTTTTGCTAAAATTTCAATTTTAAATGCAGCTGTAAATTTTCCAGGATTTAAATTCTTATAAATTTCATCCAAGAACATCTGAATTAAAAACCTGCTTGATTGTACTTTCTACACGTGCAGTAACTGTTTCTAATATAATAATTAAGTACTAGAAGCTAAACAAAATATCTGTAACGTTCAATAACGTCTGAAATCAATACTTACATGGCCACACCTACTTTAATAAAACTTTCGTACCAGCAATATAATATTGATATTGAATACTGTAAACTTTAGCTTTTTGCAAACAATCCCTTTTCATTTAGTAACTCATATTTTAATCAAAATTAATAGAAAAAGCAGAATAAACAAAGTTAACAAAAAAATTGAAGATAAAAATTAGAAAAGGTGACATTTTGAATTCCCAAAAGTAGTAATAAACTTGGTAGTTTCATCCTGCGTAAAGATTTTTTTGTAAAATCTAATTGCGTTACCCAACATAGAAAGTGCGACTGTATTTTGCAAACTTGACGAAATAACAGTTTATTTTACGTTTTTATTCGACACAAAACGAATAAAGCGTTAACGGAAATGACACCGTAATACACTATGAATTATTTACCATTTTCTGACACAAAAGTAAATTTACAAACTACCAAATACATTCATTTTAACACCAAAATGTAAAAAAAGTTAACTTGGGTAGCAAACTTCAAATAGTCAACAAACTGACAGTATCTCCATGAATTATGGGTTCCTGGAGTTCCTTAGAATTTCATTGGGGATCAAGGGATCTATTTCGTATCTTCTAAATTTTTTAGTCTCCCATTTTTATTAAAATTGACGGTAGTTGAATTTTGATCTTCTCACTTTGTTCAACATTTAATTATAAAAATTGAATCCGAAGATAAATTCGAACTAATTATCTTTACAATCATCTAAGGACGCAACAGCTCTTAAATTATTTAATACATAATTCAGCAATAATTGTGGTATTAGGATCCTAGCAAGAAATAATCTGAATTTATCCCAAATAACCGATGGGGGTTCCGCATCGGAATTCGACCGCAACATCCATAGATTGCTAAAATATCGCGTAACAGAAGCCTTGTAGGGTTGCATAGTGGTAATTGGCCAATTGTATAAGAGGGAGCCTGCCTCACTCTCCTCCCGCTCTCTGTACGAGAAAACGAGGATAAAGGGTTATATCTTACCAGCCCGGTTGCCCGCTAATTACAACGAGAAACCATTGTTGCGTAAGGGTTTGTTCGCCTGGTTCGCGAACAATTACCCAATTACCTCTCGTGCTTGCTCTTATTTCCTTCCAGACACACGATATCGCAATCTACATTTTCTTCTGCATTTTAAAATTTTACGGTCGTGTGCTCGAAACGCAATCAATTTCAATGGGTTTATAGGAATTCGAAAGTGATGAGATTAGATTTTGTTTTTAATAAGAACTCCTTTTTTATTCTTGAAATTTGAAACTAATAAGTTTCTGTTAATCAAAATATAAAATAAAAGTACGCTTAGGAAACTCTTTTTTTTTCTTTTCAAGACGTTTCATATTTAAGGACCATTACTAAAGGTATCTCGACCTTCTCCTTTTAAGAGGAAAGTCATTATGGGAAATTGTGCAAAAACCTTGAGTAAGCAATCGTTTCCAATTATGGGCAATTTAGCACCCAAATGCATTTTAGTTTAAATGCGATAGATTTGAAGATAAAAATAAGAACTTTTTGCTTTTTGAGGAACTCAATTCAAATCGAAATAGTAGTCGTTAAAATATCTTGAAGTCTTGTAGAAATTCTAAGATTTGGAAGTCGTTGTGGATATTGCAAATATTGATGTAAGTAGGCAAAGCTCAGTCTCATACTAAAAGCAAAATAACCGATGTAACTTGCAGGTACACGTTCATTCCTTTTCCAATGCAGCCTACTTTTCAAAAGAGAAAACGCAGCAAACCAATTAAAACTAGCAAAATTAAATTTTGTTGGATGCTAAGGCTTTTCCTGCTTGAGTTGACATTTTCCCTAATATTATACAACAGTTAACTTCGCAAAACCTTTATGATATTCCCAGACGGTTTACAGTTTGCAGGGGTAATAGCAATTATTATTATTACGAATCTTTTGTGTGTTGCTGACATGAGTAGTTTAAAACTTTTTACTTCATAAGGAACACCTTCTGGTATAACTGCTTTTAGTCATCATAATAATCATTGCTGATTGTTGATTTTGTGGCGGAACAGCTGTGGCCATCATAGAACATAAATCTCTTCAGTCTTAAAAAACATAAGGAAACCGACAAAGAAAGAATGCTAAATCTGATGCGGATTCCTCTCTCACAGGATCTATCGGAAGGAACCCGCAACCGCAACTGCACGTTGTTTTACTTATCGCTTTGGGGCATCCTTGGTGATGATGCGGTGTGTCTAGACCATACCCTCCCGAATAATATTCTTTGTATCCTGTCTGGGTTCCAGAATTTGTAAGCAAACTTGGGCATTGATCGGAAGGTGAATCAGTAATAGTCAATTGAAGAGTGGTGTTTATTTTCGGCACTCATTGGATTGATAATAAAAAAGTTTTGAAGAGATCGGGAAATGTGTGCAGAAAACCGATAGCAGTTTGGTGCTAGGAGAACCACTTTGGAAATATACAAAGAATTGGAATTGCTGGCTGTGGAAAGCGATTTGGTCGAAGCATCTTGTCTGCTTACTTTCCTACCGGGCTGAAATTGGACAGATCTATAATAAATGAAGCAGATTTTTGTAAGTGTGGAGAAGAATGGATTTGTTTCGGGAGTGATACATGATAGATGGAGAGTTATTGATTGCCCAAAATTTCTATCCTGTGTTCTGTTATTCGAGTACCTATATGAGCAGGACAGTCTGAATCTTAAATTTGATTTTGTTTCATTTGTGTCTGTTTCTATAGAATCAGATGATTTCACGGCACTCTTCTGGTTGGCACCCTTGAAAGTTAAAGATGATTTGGAAAGATTTTTCCACACATTAGTTAAGAGTTCAAAGTTGATTTTAGTAATGCACGTTGATAAGTCCGTGAGGTCACTGAGCCTAGGTACTGTCTGCTCATAAATAAATAATTGTCATTTACGTAAGCAAATTAGAGATGTTAAAGGTTAGATTTCAATAACAGATGGGTTTAGACAGATAAATGACAGAAGGTAGACATAATTAATTTAAGGTGAGATCAGACAATAATTAATTTGTACATGGATGTTGATTCTGTGATTATGATTTCGCTTCCAATAAATACTTTTGTTCTAATAAAAGCTTCTCGATAAACCATAACGCATAACGAAATTCAGTGTATCAATAAGTTCTAGATTCGTAATTCGATAAGAGGACAGTTCAATACTCAAATCAGTAATTGACAATGAAATGTTGAGTTGTTGAACAATTCACGGAAATCTGGTTGTCAGTATTTTTGACCTTACTGTCATTATGTAACACTCCCACCCTTTTATTAATAATGTACACGTCTAATTATTATAGTTTTTTGCATGGCCCTACGTTGGGCGCCAGATTTATAGCGAAATAATTGCTAATTTTCAGAAATAAAAAAGATTGATGTTGCATTCAGAAAATAATTTGCAGGTTGTTACTGCCGGTTTTATTTCATTGTTATTATGTAATCAAATCCATCGCAATATATATATGGCATTTTATCCTCTGCTTTACAACGTATAATATTCTTCAGATTAGAAAAGTTTATCTGTTTTTCACCAAATAAACAAATTGATGTTTAAACATAATATAATACAATAAACAACAGAGATATAAAAGAGACAGTAACTGTGCTGTAAAGAATGATTACATTTTAAGTGATCAATTCTTTTTAATATGTCATGAAAAGTGGAAATCTGTATTGTTTTTGATATCTCCGAAAAAAACAATCATTTTACTTTTGTGCTGGTAACACTTGTAAAATTGTGTATGAAGCATTGATGTGCAAGTTGTGAGTTATTAACGTTAGAGTAAATACAGTCGAAATTATAACCGACTCGCGCGCTTGGTTTTGTGCTGAATAGTTTGACATAGAAGTATTCACATTGCGTGCAATTAAATTTCTCATGAGCGCGAACTAAACATACAAGTGCGGATGTTATATGAGCTTTTGATTTCCACTGTTTCTAGTGCAAACATTTCTTACAGCCTCCCCTCAACTCTGAAATGAAACATTATACCTTTTCGACGCGTCGTTAGCATTTGTAAATTTGCGAATATTTCGCATCATATTTGATAAAAGTTTTCAAAGGAAGTCCTTCTGACAAACTAAGTTATCTCGGCGGAAATTTACGGGCTTCGCTCAATTAATTTTAAAATTGTTCGGAGATGCAAATCTCGTTACAAAGAAAATTAGCAAGAAAATGTTGGGAGTTTTATTATAATATTCGGTTGACTAATGTTTTCGAATTTATTTTTGTCGAAAATTTAATTTTCTTCTCGATCTCTCACTCGAGATATAAACTAACGTTCATAATTAATACTGAAATGAATAATGTCTCGTCACTCCCTTAATCTCGAAGAGACGCTGAATGCAAAAATTTACCTACGGACGGCATAAAAAGTTTGAAGTCGTAATTTCTAATGGAACCTTTTTTAAATATCTTTTTCGCATACGTCTCCAGAGAAATCTACTAAGCTGCGAGAAAAGACTAAATGAACTATCAGACCTTTTGACTTTTATTTTATCGTAAGTTCTAAGTAAAACTTGATGTCACCTTGTGTTTTTTGTTTTTCTCGTTTTGTTTTCTTCGTCTCGGTGCGTGCTCACATAATTTTTGCAGAACGTCACATACATTCATTTTGTCGCGTTTTATGACATAACGTGTGCTCGTTATTCAAGCAAGCGGAAATGTTGTATATAGCAATTTTATGCGCGGTCCATCCTCCGAAGGGTTGTAAAAGTGCAAAATATGACAATCCGCGACATGACTACCTCAAGACCTAGGTATCTTCCCAAACGATTCTTAATGCTCGCACCGCATTTTCTTTAAATGCTTTTTCACTACATAGTTTCCATTTTGTCTCGGGATATAAAAATGTGACGCTTTCACTGTATTTATACGATCATAGGCATTATTTTACAATTTTCTCAAAGAAAATATACTAAAAGCGTTATTTTAAAAGTCTTCTTCTGGCTTCATTTATGATTCTAAAGTAAATTGACGTAACATCAAAGCTATTTTCTAATCGATTTTACAGTATATTTGAAAAACCTGATTATTATCAGAAAATTATAATACAATGATTATTAAACATTGCAATCTCGTTCAGAATAAAATTAATGTAAAATGCTGTATTGACCTTTATAACTAACTGGTGTTGGTTTTGAAATTAAGTGTTTTAATTCTGGAACAAATTGATAAACTCGACGAGTTAAAATACTTGAATTAATTTTCATATTCATATATATTGCACCGTATTAACCCATAGGGTAGTCCTAGTCGTGGAAATCTTGGTTTGTCTGTTTCAACAATTGACTATGACAATTGACTGCCAGATATTTGCAACCTTTCTTAGTGAAGTTCCAAACTACAAGTGCACGGAATTGAAAGCACATTCGTCTTGTTCAATTTTCCAATCGAGTCCTTTCAGTCTTGAATTTTTGATATTCAAGATAAAAAATTTTCTGGCATGGATTATTGATTGCGACTTTTACAGTAACTCTTCTGCCAAGTTCAAATTGAATCTCATCATGGATTAATGAAATAGGAAGTTGTGGCGAATGCCTCCATCAGGTTTCAAAAAAAAAAATAGTAAACTGTAGTAAGTTCATTGCGCCTTTTTTCAATACTCGTATACGTTACATACTAGACTGATATTCTATTGTATACTGCTAGATTGAAATAGTGAGAAATGATACAGTGGAATTAGAAAATATTTGTTGACCTCTCCCATTAACAAATTATACAATTGAATGGCTGCTGGACGTTTTACTATAACATGAACACTTTCTTTGCTACTTCATTTCATTGGCTCATCCTTGTTGCCATAGCATGACTGCTACAATTTCGCTATCATTGTTAACAGGTGAATAATATCTACCACGACCAGTTGTTTTAACGAATATTAATGGACGCATTTCGAGTCTGTTTGCAAGAACTATTTTAGCAAGAAAGATTTCTTTTTCTAATTTCACTATCTATGGGCTTGGCTTTCTTCTTATAAAAGGTGGCTCGTGGTATACATTCGATATTACATATAGTTTAGGTCATTATAAGTCGAAAATCAATTGGGGGGGCCATTTTCACTATTCTCATTATTTATGGAGTTATGGACAAACGCTATTTTATATACCAAATTCTTAATTGCACTAAACCCATTATGATAATCATTCATGATGGCCGTCTGGTCTGAACGAGACATATGCCAAAAAGTGTAGGTCGACAAGGTTTCGTCGATTTAAATCACCGTGGTGTGGAACGCACCCCATGTTCAATTTAAATTGACGAAACCTTCTGAACGTAGACTTATTGATCCAAAGCTTAGTCAGGCTCGGCAACTATTTTGGACAATTATCGTACTAGTGGGTTAGTGCAGTTAAAAACTTTTGATATGCAAAGCTATAAGTTTTTCTCGTTTTTCTGTTTTTTGTGCCAATATTGCTAGTAGAATTTTATCTTTTTCGTCTTTAATTTCTTTTTTATTTTTTTGTTCATTACTTGATTCTTCCTCATCATTTTTGTCTTCTTCTATATCAATTTTATGTATTCAAATCGAGTAGTACTGATATAGCTACTTAAAGGGCACTTTCTTTGCGAATCTCAATTTAATCCCACATAATGGCCTAGAGATGGTAATTGTGTACAATGTATTACTGCGTGCTATGAAGAGAAGTAACTGTTTGCAAAAACTTTAGAAAAAGCCTATGTCTGACACAGAGCCGGCGGAACATGATTTTCTGAGGTATGGAGTGCAAAAAAAAAGGTTGTTACACGTCGATGGGCTAACGCAGATAGGTTTTTGACAAAATGAGTTAAATACATTAGGTAATAAGGAAAACTAAAGCGTTTGGTATGCACAAAGGGGCTAAGTAATAACTATAATTTTAAACTAGCTAGCGTCATCTAACGAAACTAAGAAAAGAAATTTCAGAAAAAAGATCTTTGAAAGTGGATTCCCTAAACTGGTGGTTTAAATGTCAAGAACATTTTTCTGAAAACCAAAGGAACCAAATGTGTGCACATTATTACAGCTTATCCGACTATACGAGACAAAAAACACTGTTAACTTTTTAAATACAAATAGTGGCTGTGTCTAGAAGTCCTGTAACAAAAAACCGAAAAGATTCAAGGATGTATTATTTAACAGACAATAGAGGACAAAGATATGCAGTCTGCCTCAAGTTTATTTCTGCCACTTTTGCTGTGTTCCATAAAGTCATCGAAAAGTGTGTTAAAGGAATGACAGATACAGGAATTTTTGTGAGCTATGATAAAAGGAAGAACAGCAAACTCCACAATGCAACATCTGACTTAAAGGCAGCAAGTTAAGGATCATATCAATTATTTTCCAAGAATAGAGTCACATTACTGCAGGCGTGATTCAACTAAAAACTATCTAGATGCAAATTTAAATACTCCACCATGTACCGATTATATCAAGACTTTTCCGGTCCCACAGTTTGTGCACCAAAGCATTTTTCACGATTTTGAACCAGCTCTTCTCTTTGATCGTCCAGAAAATGATCAGTGTTCGGTGTGTAACGCATTCAAAGAGACCAAGGAGAAAGATCCTTTAAGAGAAAGGTATGAAAAGCATAAAGGGGTGAAAAACAGTCCATGGATATGAAAGAAGAGGACAAAAAGATGGAATAGGCAGAGCTGGGATAAAATTTAGAGCCATAACGTTCGATCCTCAAGCTATTCTGCCAATGCCATTTGCTGGCGATTCTCAGATATATTACAAGAACCATCTAAATGTTTACAATTTTACAATTTATGCTGGATCTCCCTGAGATGGTTATTGCCACCTCTGGGACGAAACTCATGGTAGCAAAGGTAGTTTTGAGATTGGGTCGTGCCTCCTTAAATATTTACTAAACCCACCCAAAACTGTAAACCACGTATGTAGCGTCCTTTTCAAACACCTGTAGTGGTCAAAACAGAAATAAAAACGTTGCCACAGTTATGTCGTCAATACAATCGACCATCTTTAAACCATCGACTTAAAATATATGGAATCAGGACATTCATACCTGGAAGCTGATTCAATGCAATCTCAAATGAAAGGACTCGGGCACATAAAAAAATTTATAACACTCGGGAGTGGTGTCTATTGGTATCAGCTGCAAGGATAAAACCTAGACCCTATCAAGTTACTCATTTAAAGCACTTAGACGTTTTTAATTTACAGAATCTTGTCGATGACGTTATACTTTGTGTTGGAGATAAGGTTGAATGGCTAAAAATCAAGTCGTTGCGTTTTCTAAAAGTAAAACCATTCACAATTCAATATAAATACGATCTATCATCGGAAACTTTTTTCAAATTGATATCACACAAACCAAAAGAAGATTCGGTCGCAAAAAGAACTGGACTTCTGTTCAGCTTACATCTAAATATCCTGGTCGCATTCCGATTTCTGATAAAAAGAAGAACGACCTTGTTTATTTACTCAATAAAAAGATTATTCCCGAAGATTTTTTAATCAACTATTCAAAAACACACTTGTTTTAATTGATATTACGTTTCAAACATTCTTTTTGATGCGAATTAGCTATTTTTCAGGTACGAGGAATAGCCCTCTATCTGTCCCACCCAGAATTGAATGCTTCATATGCCATTCGTTAGTGTTGCTGAAGAGTACTTATTGCCCAAAAGGTTTTAGGGTTCCAGCTTTACGGTGGCCGAGATACGCCAGTAGGAGTTATGAATTTTTAGCCAAATCGGGTGGGTCAAGGAACATAAAAATTAAGCTCTCGGGCGTGGTTGAAGCAAATGGGTTGGAACTTGGCATGTGTAGTTATAGATTTCAGCCACATCTACGGTATTTATTACGAGTTGATTCTTTCATTCTTGCACTAGTTATGAATTTTTATTTACCCTATCCCCCCAATGTTCAAAATTAAGTACAGAAGAACAGCTTGGTTACGTACATTTCTGTGTAGTTTATCATAATCGCCCGGTATGGAGGTTTTCAACTTATGTCTTTTATTTCCTATATACGTCTGAAGCCTCAGATATGCATTTTTGAATTTTACGAATTTTTACCCAAAAATACAAATTTGGGTGGCGTATCTCAGCTACTGTAAGCTGGAACCCTAAAATCGTTTAGGCAGTAACTACTCTCTAGCAGTACTAACGAATGGCATATGAAACATTAAATTCTGGGTGACACAAGTAGAAGCCTTTTCCTCGTTAGTACCTTTGTGCTCTAGACCTACGACATGTAACCCAAATCGGAACTCCATACTCAAAAAAATCTCAAGTGTTCCATATTCACTATATGCCTCTGTAGAATTAATAGGCCTGAAAGGGTTAAGACATTATATGCGACGATCTATGATTATTGATTGTTAACTTATCAGAAATCTTCTGTAAAGAATATTTTATAAGTAGACTAGAAGTATGTTAAGATCAGGCTTGCAACCTTCTAATTTCTTTAGTACACTGCAACGCACGTCTGTTTTTATAAATGTCTGCGTTAAATGTATGTTTGTTATAAAAGAGCTAGGCAAAGGATTTTGTCCTATAAAAAGTGGCGAAATTCTTGCAGTAGTCAAACTAGTGCTAGTGGTCTCACAATGAAGCATTTTCTTTTATAAGTGGAGTAGAATCTGTTCTGACATTATTTTCTCTTTGGAAATTCGTTACCTTGTGAATTTATTCTTTGTGAAATCTTCATTTAATTTTAAACTGAAAACCAAAGTAGAAATAATCTTTGTGCTTTTAAAAGAATATTTTATCACATAAAAATTTAAATCGCTTTGTCGCATCTAAACGGAGACTGCAAACGTTAGAGCTTTTTTAGAGAATTAAATTTTTAAAAATAAATGAAATCAGATTCTAGAGTCTTAAAAACAAAAAATAATAGTAATTTAAAAGTAATACATTGGTGAATACAGGATGAAAATAAGCTTCTGTGTGTTTAACCCGAAAATAAATGGTAACTTCATTGATAGGATAATGTATAAAACGTCAGATTGTAGAGAGATGAGTATACTCAGCCAACACTAGAGTGAAGGTGGTGTATGTTTGCCACTTCAACTTTGAACTCTTTTAAAAAAATATAACCAAGCGTGATCTTTGTAACCCGAGAATGTTTCAGATTTATTCTTTTGGCCTAAAGACATTTAGGAAGGTTTTATCCCGAAGAGAAAAATTTCGTGCATCCTTTTTTATTCACGTGTTATCTTAGACGTAAAAATCTACTCATGTAACCCAAGTTGACAAATTGATGGTATATTTTACATCTTATTTTTCTTTATCCGATATTTTTCCAGCTCATCCCCTACCTTACTTTATCAAACTTTATCTGCAAAAATCCCTAACACTCGGTTTCGGGCTGCATAATATTTTTAAGCTAACATCATAAATCTAGCTGGATCGAACGGGAGTGATCTCATTCATCATGCAACCCGGATGATAGGGCAGGTAATTTTAATCATACGCTATGGTTGGTCGTTTAATAAACGTTGTTTTCTTAAAACGTCGACCGAGTGCATCCTTTTTCCGCATTATTCTTTTTTTCCTTGTTTTAGAAATGTAAATATTGCATAACATTCTGCAAAATTGTTTTAAATTGCTTTTGGGAAAATTCAGAGCTTGGTTTACATGCTTTCCATGTTGTTTCTACAACAATAATAATAATAATAGTAATTAAAACATTTACCTTCATTATGTGTACGTTCAAGAATATTAAAATAAGTCTTTTCACTTTGTGCTGAGAATTTTTAGATGAAATTAGAAATGATTTTATTAGGAATATCTCTAGGCGTTGCTAGTTTATACAAGTTTGAAAATACATATTTAATAACTAAACTCACTTTAATATTAACAGCTATAATTATCCTTTAGCTAACAGTAAGTCACGAGTGCATGGTTTTCTATTTAGCTTGAATCCAGCTTAAAGTTCACCTTACAATTTTCATCTTTGGATGTAATTTTAACTTAATTTAATATTCTTTAAATTATGAAGATTTTTAGGGCAAATTTGAAATTTTAGTAGTTCGTAGAATTTTGCTTAAATTTGTTATATATTTAATATTTCATTGTTTATTCACTGGGCATAAAAAGAGAAGAAATATTATGAAATGTCGTTTAATATTCAGTTTAGAATTATTTGCATTTTTAACGAGATACTCAATGAGGATAAGTTTCACAAAACACTGTTAATTTATCATTCATAAAACCAACAAAAAAAAAACAATTTAGTCAAATAACTGTGTATTTATCCTTGGCAATTGCTGTTTTTGTGTTTAGCATGCTTAAAATCCCTCTCTAAATCTCTAGAATTTATTTATTTTATTTCTGCCTTTTTCAAATGAGGGCAGAATTGCAATGGTTATTATCTTTAATGACTTGCCCTCTTAATACTATTGACAGTGCTGATGCTTAATTGCGTAGCGTACATTTCAAACTAATGAGGTGTCCAAACAAGCATAGTCAATAGTATTAAAACTACTATTTAAATGAAACATTACCAGTTCATTAGGAACGTTATTTTATCTAAAGTATATTTAAACCTGAAATCAGGGCATTCATTTATACTACATAGAAATTCTGTGTAATGCTTTCAGTAGAGAAACATTAACGTCTGTACTCTAATTACTGTTCTTTAATTACGCTCATTTTTCCTCAGGAACTGTTTAGATTTGCTTTTAAAATTAATTACCAAATTAACACACTGTAACCAGTTGTTAACAGCTACGATGAATGCATCTTGTACAAATCTAGTTGAGAAAATACAAGCAGCCAACCACCCACTTATAGTACATACTTTGCATAGCTAGTGAGGTCGTTTCGTTTATTGATTTGTAACTTTAACCTTTAGTTTCGAGATTTACGTGTTTTTAAGATTAAAATCTCCTTTAAATATGCTGTGCAAAATTTTGTTCGTTGTTCAAACCATTTTATGTTATCAAACGGGTCATTTTTCGGATAATAAAGTAAAGCTCAGTGTTTACAATTCAGTAAATGAGGAAGTCAAACCCCTAAAAAAGGGTTTAAATATAATCTAAACATGACAAAAAGGGTAATTCGGGTTTTTAAAGGGAGGGACCGAGATGCATTGCTGCCAAGTAAACATTATGAAAAAGGCAACCTTTAAAATTGGTGTAGTATGCCGAAAACGTTGTTGTCGCCTAAGGGTGAGAATATTCTTGTAAATTATTTGATAGAATGTGGAAAATGGGGATGCGGATACACCAAACAAGAAGTGTTGTTTTTTCGTGAAGAAATGTGTTCCGCTTAAAAAGAAAAACGATCCAGGCAAAAATGGTTCGATTTATGTATACAAAGACATACAAATTTATTAACTTCCTTTTGAAGAAGGCAGTAAAATAAAAACCGAGCGAAAAACAATTGCTTTTTCAACAACTTTGTTAATGAATTTTTAAAGCTGTTAGATTGTAGAAATTAAAAATTTAATTTTATTGTAAGATGATTACCTACAAATTGAGCCTTTTTTCCTCTCTTTAATTGGATTCTGTTTGGTTATAATTTGATGTAGGAATTAATATTTTTCTTTTTAGTCATATTACTGTCCCAACCTTTCGAATCATCATCAACTAGATTCATTGTGATTTTCTCTCGCTGCGCTGCACCAGTTGGCTCTTTGAATAATTTATTGCTAACAAGAGCGAGCAAACCACGTGTGAGAGGTGAGCATCGCACGCGGGCGGATTTTCCGAAGGGGCGATATTTTATAACTTGAGATTTTTTAGTTTTATATTACTTTGATGTTTTTCTTGGACTAGTATATTCTGATGCAAGCTTGTTTCATATTCACTTAACTACAGTCATTTAATCACGATTGATACATGCATAAATAAAGGGTTTTCCAATAAGAGGTGTTATTTTGAATAGCCCGCTATTTCGGTAGATGTCACTTTTGAAGCTATCATTTTTTGACATTTGACAAGTAGAAACTACGCCATTAATAAATATGGAACGATACACGCTTCAACAACGCATTGAAATTATTAAAATTCACTATAAAAATGGTGAAAATTTGGCAGAGACGGTTCGTAAAACTCGAACATTTTTGGGTCACCGTGAAGCACCTTGTCGGACCGCAATACAGAAATTGGTGACAAAATTCGAGCTCTTGGGACAAGTTAGTGATGTGAAGAATAAAACCCGTGCACGTCGCTCAAGAACAGCCGAGAATATTGCTGTTGTAGCCGAAAGTGTTAAAGAAAACCCAGGTTTGTCCATTCCTCGTCGTTCTTTGGAATTAGCCATTCCACAAACGTCATTACACCGTATTTTGCATAAAGATTTGGGTCTTAAGGCTTATAAAGTCCAGTTAACACAAGAACTCAAGCCGGCCGATCATCAACAACGTCGTGTCTTTGCTGATTGGGTCGTTGAAATGCATGAAAATGAACCAGAATTCCATCGAAAAATCATCTTGAGTGATGAGGCCCATTTCCACCTCGGTGGCTTCGTCAACAAGCAAAATTGTCGGATCTGGGGCTCAGAAAATCCAAGAGTTATTGTTGAAAAGTCTCTCTATCCTCAACGTGTGACTGTTTGGTGCGGTTTATGGTCCGGCGGAGTCATTGGACCTTACTTTTTCGAAAATGAGGCTGGAGCAACAGTTACGGTGACTGGATTGCGCTATCGAGAGATGATTAACGATTTTTTATGGCCGGAATTGGATGGTATTGATCTGGACAACGTTTACTTTCAACAAGACGGCGCTACGTGCCACACAAGCAACGAAACCATTGATCTTTTACGGAAAAAGTTTCCGGACCGTGTTATCTCTCGAAGAGGTGATCACAATTGGCCACCGAGATCTTGTGATTTAACACCTTGCGACTTCTTTCTTTGGGGCCACGTGAAAGAGAAGGTCTACGCCAACAGCCCAGCGTCGATTCAAGACCTCAAAGATGGAATTCGTGAGGCTATCGAGGACATAGGGCAGCCACTTTGCGATTTGGTTATGGAAAATTTCATGAAAAGGATATTGTCCTGTAAGCGTGGTCGTGGTGGTCATTTGCCTGATGTTATTTTCCACTATTAACGGCATACCTTCCTCTTTATAATGAAATAAACATCCGATCATTTATATTAAAAAATGGCACTTTTCTTTGAATATCAAAATAACACCTCTTATTGGAAAACCCTTTAGTTTGGAATATCTTTTGTTTTGTTTCTTATTTAAACTGCATCATGTTAGTATTAATCTGTTCGACTTGTCTGTTTCTCTTTCTGTAAGTTGTATAGATAAAATATCTACAAACCAATTTACGATTTTGGTTACTTAACGTTTAGCCAAAAACTAGAAGCAGCCTTGAATTCGTTCATTTTTTTGCGATATGGAAGTTTCGTGCTCTTCTGTTACAAGGTGCACCAGAGGTGATGATCACATACCAATGAAATCAAAAAATTAGTAGCCTAACAAATTTTTTTGTAAAACGTCCAATTGACGAATTCTTGATCGATAAATAACAAGCATCAAGCAAAACGATCAACATTATTATGATTTTTCTCCTGTACTGGCTTAGATTCTATTACGATCCTTTGTCAAAACAAAAATGACGAGAGTGATTATAATGATGGCACTAAATCCATCCACTGTATGCACTTAGGCATCAATTATTTTGATTTTGATTGATACTCATCAAAACAGAAT
>VTPC01091300.1:123891-162180 GCA_011009095.1 Ignelater luminosus
CTAACACGTATATTTTCGACAGTTCTATGAGATATCCTTCTTAGGATTCCCATTTTTGACTGAAGAAGATCCTCCACACTCCTAAAGCTGTGAGCTCAAATGCGTCGACCAATTTGGTCTGAGTAGACTCTTGCTATATTTCAAATATACTTGATGCCGTTAGAACAGTAGCGACACTATCTTTTCCAACCAAGGGGAGCCATGGTAAAGCCAGAATTTTTACAGGGGGAGGAGGGCTGTTTTTAAAGAAACTTTTTAGGAATCATAATAGAGATGAGATTTTCTCAAATATAGATTTTGTTCAAGTTTTTTTCAGTTTCTATTAATTCCTTCTACCAGTTCTTGCAAAAAACTTTTGAAGATAAACTGATCTTTTATTTTCTAAATTGATTTTGTTTGCATTCTTTCTGTTCTGTGTTTAGCCGATTTGACTGCATTTGTATTGGTATAGTAATGTTTACAGAAATTCAAAATGATTTGTTTAGCTTTAAGTACAGCTGCATTCCAATGTAATTCTCAAATGGTGTTTTTTAAGAAGAAGAAAGTGAGAGTTTAAAACTGCCTCGACTTGCACAAGCAAGATATTCAGTTCCTCAAGGGTAAGATGGACATTGCCCGAAACGTGTATGAGGTGAATAAGAAGCTATAAAGTGCCATTCGATTGGCATTTGCGTAAAGTAATCCACTAGGTCACCACTCCACTGATCCAAACATTTTTATAACTGTTTTAATTCTGAATTTGCTCTCAGAGAAAATTCGGGCTGGTTTTCCGGGACGAGAAACGAATCGCTATAGCGCCATGTCTTTTGTTAAATCAGAAATGAGTTCTAGGTGAACCGCCTTTGTGGTAAAACATATAAAAACTTTCAAATAACATTTATTTATTTTTCCCTCACGATCTTTTATTAGAAGCGGACCAGCATAATCAATGCTAGTTGTAAAGAAAAGCGGACTTGGGCAGTTTTTGGGTTGACTTTGAAGCAAGGAACGCATTGCCTAAACATATTTTCTGCGTCGACGATCTTTCTCCTTTTTCTCCTTTGGGGTATTTATCAAAATCCTTTTTTCTACTTCCTATAATTGGCAATATGATTTCCTGGGATTGTTAAGGTTCAGAAATTTTAAAATCGGAATTATGGCATGGCTAAAAAGGTTTACTTCGCTGATCTCTTTGATTTACTAAAACTTCAGTGCCATTGAACAATATACATCATAGTAGGCTATCTTATACAAGTTGCCCTGCCCTGTACCCTGCGAAAGGTTAGTATTTTAGATAACACGGTGTCTGAATCAAACCAAAAGCAAAATTTTTTTTCCATACTTCTAGGAAAGAAAGGATAGGAAAATTCTGGATTTAACTGTAAGAAACTTTTATTCTACAAAAACGTATTTGGAAGTATATTGTGTCAATAGTCTGACAGATGTCAAAATCCATAAGTTAGATCAGTAGCAGCACACTTGGGCTATTTATTGTTGTGCCGGCACGCTTAATAGTTCATAGAATAATCAAGACTTTAATAGATGCTGCCCATGCCAATATAATTGATAGTTCTTTTTGAGGGACCACCGAATTATCTTGCGTGTTACCAGGTGAACAGAGTATGCGCTATACTTGCACAGCCAGTTAAGCGAAACCTATAGTTCTACCGCTTTATTATCGTTTGATCAAACATCTGGATATAGGATGTATTCCTGAGGTCACTTAGAAAATCTGTGCTAGTGATTAATTGCACAAAGGGGCGGCATTTTGATTGAGTTAGAGGGGGATTCCGCGTCTAGTGAGAGTCTCGTATGTCTGTTATCTGAGTGATGATGATGATGATATCAGCGGGAGGCCGTTATAAGCTACTTTCTATAGCTTCTTCAGCCTGCTGGATGGTGTTCATTGTTGCGAGGCAGCTTTTTAGCAGCGCGAGGAGGGCCGTTGGCAGCATGAATATTAAGCCGGCGGCGTTTTCGTTCACCTGTCTACTGCCTTCATTTGTGCGGCGGTGATTGAGGTTAGTACCTAAAGTGATGTTAGTGGTGGGCGGTCCCTGACGGGCGGGGCTTGACGAACTTTTCGTTTTAAATGGTTTTCTGGTGGTTTCTAAGGGCGTCGGTAGCTAGCGGAGATTGCGACGGTTTGGTGGCGCATCGGCAGATGTTATCTGGCAGTTTTTTGTCTTGTTGGATTGGCCCGTGGTGGTATATAGCGAAGTGTTGACGTTGGAGTCTTTGACCCTGGTGCACGTAACTGTGGTATTGGTAAAGTGCCTATCTTCTGCCTGTCGCGGGCGATGTCAATTCTAGTGGTGGTAGCAGATGAAGAAGTGAAGAACGTTCGTATCTGAAGTTGAACTTAACTCGCGATTTCTGGTGTTGTTCGGCATTTGGCATGGCAAACGGTTTTCAGAGCCACACTCCTACTCGCGCGATGTAGAGGGTGAGTTCGGTAGCGGCCGCTAGGAGTAGACGGTGACAATAGTGAAGGGGACTTCGGAGTACGGACACCCAGGAGAGCACGGAAAATCAACGATGTACGCGGATGGAAAGGGACAAAAACGCAGAGTGCCACTACTGGACCTTCGCTCTCCAGAAAGAAGGTTGCAGTAGCAGCTGCAACAGGTCGCGTCACCCGGGGTGAATTGCCGAGGGGCCGAGTGCGCCTGACACGGGCGCGGGAGGGACCACTGCCGACGTCTGCACCGAACGGACACTACACGGAACTCTTATCTGGGTCCGAGGAAGACCCCCCATAGTGAAGCATTATCCATTATCCACCAAATGATTTTGACATGTATATCCTGTACACTGCAATTTTCATACACAACTCGTAGGATACCAATCGTTCTTCTTTAGATTTAACTAAGTATGTAAGACGAGTCTCAATAATTTTTACAAGACAAAATGGAGCCTTAGTGGATCTGATTCATCAGCCCAACCGGTTCTTGAGGTCCTGAAATCGTTCACGCGGAAAACATCTGTAAAAGTATGCCGTCATCTTGGAAAGACGTAAAGCAGTGGTCCCGTGTGACCACAATAAGTTTCAGCTTAGAAATTCCTACCGGGGGTTGCTTCAATTCTAGTTGACGGCGTAATGACCATTGCAAATCCTATTTACAGCAACTGTCGACTTCGGCACTGAATTTACTTTCAAGCAAATATCGCTATGATTTCCTTTGAGAAATGTCGTCTTCTGATCCAAGAATTTCCAATGACAGTATTATGGTAATTTTGTTCCGTTACTTGATTTGAACTCTACGTAATCTGATGTGCAACAAACTCTTCTGCTGGACCATAAACTTAACTAAAATTGGCAATAAAGTATTTTAATACTTGTTGCATTTGTGTCATTTATTCTTAATTAGGAATTTGATTGTTTTTGATAACACTCAGAAGCAAGACTCTCATTATCAAGAAATATTGAGTATTTACATTTTTATACTAAATTATTCAACTTTTTTACACACAGACGAAATCTTTTTGCTGATTTATCTATTCTAAATAAATAAATTGTTTAGCTCGAAGCAGTTTTGGTATTGTTTGTTTTCTATTCAAAATCACAGTGTCCGTTAATATTTGTTTTTTATATGTTACAGTATGTTAACCTTTAAAGGTTAGTTTTGTTTCAAGGCAATATACGACCTTTGATACCATTAAATAAGTAATTACATTTATGCCCTCAAAAATCCCCTAAATAAATAATTAACAGGAGCTTTAGAAGTCCAAATAAAACTTTCTAATGTAATAATAGAGTAATCTCGATAAAGGCAGATACGATACGTAAAATGTCAAAGGACAAACAACAAGTTAATTTTAGATCAATAGCATCGGCCGGTGGTTCATGCGACACTGCGAACGGGGCGATGCGTCCCTGCAGTGCTATATATCAATTAGGATACCCTTCACGTAAAAATACCTAGCCGTACATACACATTCGATGGGCAGACAGATGCGCCCAGTGCTTTACCGGTGATTTAACACACAACCCCGTTGCATTGCGCCCTGACAAGCAGCTCGATAATCTGTGATCAGGGGAGCATCGTTTATCTTCGTCTCATTGCCCGTGGTTGTGGTTTAAAGCCAAACAACTCTGTTTATATTATGTGACCTGACCCTCACTGAGCCGGGAGGATTTCGGTTTTATTGTGAATCATAAAAAACGATATTAAGTTTTTATTGTTAACAATTTCTTAATTTAAAATTCTGGGGCGAATCTAGCAAAACTGCTTTCTGTGAAATGCGAAAAGTTTCAAAACCTTAAAATGTTTCCAGAACTAACCCGAAAGTCGTTCTTTGCTTTTTCATAGTAAACGAACTTTTCGCTTCTATTTCCATTAATTTGTAAATCTTGGGAATCATGTGTGAAATCTCGATTTCGCATTTGCTTCTTGAAGTTTCCGAGAAGCAGTCGTTCTTTGACTAGCCCGTCAACGTCAGAAAATATAAAGCTGGTTAATAGCTCATTCTGACTTGGCCCTAATGATACCAATATCTTACTTTTGAAGCGGAAATAAACAACAATGGAAAACTTTCGACAAAACATTTGAAGAACACGCACATACCACTCATTTGGGCAACTTATAACGATGAAAAATCGCCGCTTGCAAAGGAAAACTTCCTGATCTCCCGTCGCTTTTTCAGCTTTCTGCAGGAACAGCGAGAATGTCCTGCTGACCGACGCCGGTTGTCTCAACCCCTCTAACTCACAGACCGCACGCAACGAAACCCACAGAGCAAACCAACCCTCCCAATTAGTAGAGATCATTAAATGCTATTCAATAAGTGCACAACGGACATGATTTAATTTGAGATCTGCGTCGACCTAAGTTTGTTTGCTCTTGACTTTGGGAAAGTTCCTATTCCCTCCAAGTAACTAACTAATTCTAAATAATTTCTCTCCTACCCTTTTCCATCTTAAAATTCATGACGGAACTAAGATAATAATCGAAAGGTCTAAGATTTAGTCTTCTGTAACCATTTCCTTGTTGGGGGAGTAAGTAGTATAAAGGAAAATAGAAAAAAAAACAGAGGAACTAAATCATCCGAAGCTTACTCTAAATATCCAATTAGCGTAATGGATGCGGTTGACGATCGTGTTTAACATTTGACCGTTATGAAGTCTAACTTAAAGGATAACGGAAAGAGTAGAAAAAGGAAGAAAGCAAGAGCACTTACGTGAAATTGATACAGATGTGGCCAACTGTAGCTTCTAGCTATATCTAAAATGGATTCCAGTCTGAAAAGTATATTTGGTTTTTGCGTGCGGTTGAAAACAAGTGGGTAAACATTTATACGTGTTATAGTATACATAAGTGTACATTCTGTTCCAAAAATATAACACTTACCACCGCTCAACTCCATACTTCCCGATGCCTTTCAAACTACTAGACTTCGTATTGAAAAAACATTCTGCCAATTTTTATAAAAGCCTCGCTGCATTGGGAGTTTCGTTTTTATAAAATTTAATGGACTCGACAAACTTAATTACAAACATCATTTTTCAAAAAAAAAAGAAAGGAAAAAACTAATACCAACACTAATTTGATACCAGAAGTTTTTCGTCCGAAACACAACTTAGTTTCATTGATACGTCAAACGAGAATTTCTGTGGTTGGCGGCCGTCAGATGCCTTTGTGCTGCATGAACGAACGTTTATAGCTAAAAATATTAATGAAAAGGATTTTTTGCACGCTGATGCTTTTATCTGTTTCTTTTAGAAGATACCCTTTTGGAAAAAGTCAGGATAAAAGGGAAATTATTTTAAAACGTTCATTTCTCATTTAATGCCTATGTTAGATTATAAAGTGTTTTAATAAAAATCAAACAACAGGTAATGTAAATAGATACAGAATGAAATTGGCTTTCCGAGAGAAATTACAGTTATTTTATTTACATCTGTGACTTTCTATGCGGATATTGTTAATATCCATAAAATGGAAATATAAAGTAGGAAAATGCGAACCTTAGGAAGTTTCTACTGTTATTTTCTTCGGTGTATTGTGTAAAAAAAGGCCACCGACAATGTTGTTTACAGTAACAACATAGCATCAACAGACATCTTGTATAAGAGAGAGCATAAGATCACCTTTTATCCTGATATCAATAACATCTGTTTTGAACTAGGAATTTCTGTACAACACAGTGTGAATTCTTATTATTGAGTTTGTTATAAATTAACGCTTTGAGTTATAGTTTGACAAAAACAATTAAAAATTACAATGCTAGTTGACTTAATTAGAAAATTCTTCGAGATCAATAATTTACAGATCTACAGCTTCCAAGACTAATATCCCAAACAAGGGAAGTTTTCGTCTCACTGATGTACCAACTGACAGAAAGACATCAGTTACAGCTGCTTTGAGTTTTCATTAGATCTAAGAAATGTGAAGAGTATACCTAAAACTCATCAGAGGCGAAGGTTTTTTACCAACTCTTTAGTCCGAAAAACATATTAGATAACTGTTCTTTCGGAGGAAAGATTGCTCTGTGGCCCTTAGCTATGTTACCTATCCATTTTGCTTTTTATACCTCATAAGTCGATGCATTTTAGCGAGTTCGTCTGCCTTCTGTTTTATCATAAACCCCTGTGCTCGTAATCCCATATTTGATGAGATTTAATTTCGTTTGTCGTACCAACTTTACTCAAAGCATTTTTGCACTTTTGAACGAGAGTTGTCTACCATTTGGAGTTTGTCTATTTGATTCAGAACTGAAAAGGAACCGCATCTGAACTAAGCAACGTATATATCGCATACGCCAATAACTCGTTCGTATTCAGTTTCAGTCAAAATTGATCACGCTCAATGAGTCGTGTTATAAGTTTTGATATTTTCCTTGTTTATTTTAAATTGTAAATAAGGAACAGTCCATTTCCTGGTTGGGCAGATTGCTTTTAATGCCAACCGAAAAAAATATAAAATTTTTTGCTCTGCCTTTCTAGTGTCATGCCACTGATAAAATGGCTTAGACCTCCTCTACCTCTCTATCACTCACCTTTAGTTATTTTGTAGCTAGACAACTTTCGTCAACTGGATCATTCTGACTTGTCCTATTTAATTTCTAACCCTGCACACCACGTATTTTGAGATATGATGTCACAGCCTCCTTTTCGTCTAAATAACGAGGCCTGGTAGTCCTGATACGACCTCGACTATAATTATAGAGGTTGTCTTCGCAGCTCCGGTTATGCCCAGTCGTTGAATCTTATCTAGTTTTCGAAGAATAATGATGCGCTTCACACTAGAACACCTACTACCAGAGTCACTCGCGTAAGTACTTGACGTCGTGTGCAAATCCCAGCAATTTTCTGTGCAATGTGATTTCCTTAAAGTTCTGTCTTCTTTCTTTTTGTGCAGAAAATAACATCCGTCTTTGAAGAATTGAGCGGTAGATCATCATTTTAATAATTCTACGGGCTACTTGCATTTAATCGCAAATGATTCAGAAAGCGGCGAGGTAACTAGTAAATTCTTAAGTAAACATTCAGCTGGCCGTCTTAATGTTTCCTTCTAATTCCGCTTTACTCATTTGACCAATGCAGATATCTTTGTCCTGCTACTCAATTGATCTTATCAAATGCTCTCTGTTATGTGTTAAAAAGACGTTAAACGGTTACTTTCTTATAACGAGGGATATTTCCTACTCTACGCACGACGGTATTGAGTGAATTTCTTGTCGATTCTGACTGTAAGAAGAATTCTTTCCAGAAGCTATCTATGGGCAGCCCATTCCAAAGACTTAATGAGGACGTAAGTAAGTTGGACTTATGAGTTTGAATCTGTGCGATTTTCTTGTGTTCTTTGGTGATGAAGACCACTCTAGTTGACTTCCAAATTTTTGAAACATACTCCACTGCCTGGTTGACCTCTCTTATCCAAAAGACGAGAATAAATCTTGTTTGGCCGTCCTTTACCCTCCGTGAAATAGCATCGTCCGTTACCACAGTTTCGACAAAGGTGTAAATTTTAGGGCAATCTTCTCGTACGTCAATTCTCAGTTTGTAACCATTTTAGCTACATTACGAGATTTACGTCTTAGTAGTGGAGGGTTCCCTCTACTGTGCGATTTCCGTTGATCTACCACACGATATGTGTGCTGATTCTTGTGAAAAGGTATCTATATTGACAGTTCGTCTCAAGTGACGACCTATGTTAGACTAATGACTCTGAGTCTGTGTAGTTTTTTTCCCAATTTGATCTCCAAACTGTCCAAAAATACTCCTTTGCTTGACTCTTCTTATAAATAACTTTTCTGTCTAAAAGAGAAACCTGCAAATAATTTGTCTGGCCTTGCCGACTTGAAAGGACTAAACTTTTTTATCCATTAAATAACGTCATCTGTTATCACACCTTTGGCAAATTGCCACTTCGCTGCAGTAGGAATTTGTTGCTGTTCTGTCTTAGGTAGTATTTGGGTAGCTCCATCTTTCGGTTGGTGGGCCACCAGGAAGCATTGAATGATTTCTGTTTGGTTAGTGTCCAGGTCCTGTTTGACCTATAGAGCAAGCGATATTATAGTTTGTCTTACCTAAGATTTTCATCAACACTATTCAAGTAGTTGCAGTACTTCTGTCGGTGGCTCTTTTATTGCGCTTTGATTTCTTTCTAAAATTTTTTCTTGCAGTGTTATAGTTATCTCATAAAATCTGAGTCTTGCCCTTAACGGCATGTTTCAAAGCACGCCTGAATTCTGAATTCCACCATGATGCTCTTTGAGCCCCTGCTGTCTTGAGTGAATAGGCCTGTTTGTAGAAAGAGGTTGTCCGCTCTCTTAAAACCTTAGCTGCATTGTCTCAGCTATCTGGTGAACTGGGAAACCTTTACTATTTGCTAAAATAGTTGACTGTTCTAGTTTCTACGTAGGAAGATGTGCACATATTTTTACCATGTCACTAATTCCTCTTACTTCAGACTCCAAGATTACTGCGTTTTTTCCTCACCCTTGCGAACTTGCATGCAACCTTCATTACCGAATCTGTCGCCCTAATCTTGAATGGATACATGATAGGTTGATTTGTAGTATTCTTATTTTGACATCTTTCAATTTCTCTATGAAAGATTAATATGGAGACTCCTGCATTAGCAAAGCGTTACTACCAGTTTTCTTGCCATACAGCAAATTTTTGACAAGTGCTTTTTTGTTTAATCAAAATTTTTCTTCTTTAACGTCCTTCAACAACGAGAGTGACTGCATAGGTTACGTACACTGAGAGCTGGCGTCCCACAAGGTGGTATTCTTTTCTTTTAGCATAGTCACATTCATAATTATCCATTTGACTCAATACATCAATCACATTACCTTATGAGTATTTTCCCATTTCCTTCTGGACAGAACAACAATAAAATTGATAAACATGTAAAAGCTTTCTCTTTTAAGCATCTGACAGCCCGTATCAAACCCTTTTTGAATACATTGACGTTTCCAATTTTGTTTACGCGATTTCGTCATTAATGTTTAAATACTTCGTTGCTGTAGTGGGAGCAAACATTAAATTTTTTATCATTATTGTTAAGTTTGAGCTAATACCTTATTTATAATAGTAATGGCCAGTCATCAATCGCCATCGGAATCTTCTCTTATTAACAAGTGATAGGAATGTTTTGTCAGACTCCATTTCACTATCACAACTATTAATATTTCAGAAAGATGATGATAAAAAAATTATGGTCTTGCTTCTAATTTGAATGAACAATGAGAGAAGAGGCAGGAGAAATTATGTTGCAAAAATCTAAATTTCCCCTTTTTGCTTTACTAGTTACGCATTTCTGCGTATGTATGAATCTCTGTATTGACGTTCGGGGTTGAATTTTTATTATTTATGTTCGACCTTTAGAACGTGCAAAGAATTATAAATGCTCGAATAACCTAAATTTCGTTGAATTAGTGAAACATTGTTGAATATATGCAAATTTAGTTGTTGGTTGGAAAAAGTCGTTTATACTAGTAGTAGGTAACACGCGCTTTGTTTTATTTATTATTTACTGATGTTTGTTTTACCGAAAATGTTTTTCCCATTTGAATTAATTTTAATGGAAAAATGAATAGGATCTGCTCTTTAATAATAATTTATGTAGGATGTTTTCATTTGTTGTTGTTTTATTGAAAAATACTTATGCAAGCAAGATACCTGTATCAAAATATAGAAGAAAATTTTTATGTTCATTAATAATGTATTGAGGTTTATTGTTTATTTTAAGAATATCTTCATTTTTAAATCATTTCTAGAACGGCAGTTTGTAAACCTGTTAGTACTGTTTTTCCTTTTTTACTTACGTGTTGTCATTATTAAATGATTTAAGCCTTTTTGCCCCCAGTATTAGAATTGGAATGTCTTTCAAACGATTTCATTTTTTAAAAAATTGTTGTAAGAGTCTATAAGATGCCTTCTTTTTGAAAGTAAACATTTAGTAAATAAAAATAAAAACAGAAAAACATTTATGCAAAACGCTTTGGCTTATAATATAGGGCGAAATCGCATACATTAAATACCTGAGAGGCGTGTGCAGCTTTGAGAGGAATCTTCTAGTTTTATAATGAACGCAAAAGCTTTTATGGAAGCGCAATATAAACCTCCAAATGAGTGCTTGCTAAAAATAAAATGCACATAGCACATTTAGCATTGACTTAGCTTAACAATCCGTAAAGGGATGGCAAATAATTCGAAGTAGAGCTAGCTTTTCAGTTAAATCAATAAATTAAGCAATAAGCTAACTTTAGGATTTGCCTTACAGTTGCTAATATTTGCTGGTGTGTCACTAGTTTGGTATCAGGAATAATGTCTACCTCATCCTTGCCTTCAGGAATTTAGTTTCAATTATGACAAACGTTTTAAGATCGATTTCTCAAACGTTTGTAGAATTTGACTTTATTGAAATTAGATACTATGCCATAGTGAATCGAGAAATATAAAGCAAGGGGGGCAGAATGCGGTTTAGACCATTTGTTTGCAAGAATTTCTTGCAAAAGAGAACTGAAAGAAAAAAGAAGAAAAGAAAGTCAAGGAAGAGTAAACAAAACAAAAATTCCAAAATAAAGAAATATCTAAAAGCAATAAAACAGAAAGAGTATTAGTGTGCAAACCAGAAAGAGTAATGGAAAGGTGGCAGAATCGCTTCCAAGGCTTGTTAAACAGCGTTGAAGGAAAAATCAAAATGACATTATGGACATCATAATTAGAAGATGAAATAATTGAGTTGCTAAGGGAAGATGATTGTGAAAATATTATATTAAGAAATTGAAAAATAACAATGAAATAATAAGTACCAAAGAGAGTATACGAACTGATCAAGATGATATGAGAAAGATATCAAAAGGGGATTCGATACTGCGTGTTCTAAAAGTAGCAGAACAGCAACAGCTTAGATTTTTGCAATAAAAGAAATTTAAATTATTTGATGTGTACATTTAAGTTTATAGATTTTCAGGAGCCATACAACAGAATAGATAGAAGAAAATGTACCAGGCTATGAATCAGTTAATGATATCAGGGGAGATAATAAGACTAAAACGATGACTTTAAACAAAACAGAAAAGAAATAACTTGGAATGGGCATAAATCAGAAGAATCTAAAATAAAGAAAGGGCTTAGACAGGGAGGCCGTCTAAGTGATAGCAGGACAAAGACAGATGGTACAATTTACAACAACTAACACCAGTGATGGTGTTTGCAGATGACTTAACAATACTAACAATGTTAAGAAAAAGACCCAAAAACCAGACGGCGAGTCAGGAAAGGAAAATATATAAAGATAAAGTTAGGAAGTTTGTGCTTCTGGGAGTGAGAATAGAAGAAAAAAGGCTCACGAAATATGGACGTTTGGCAGAACTGATGAGATCAAAATATGTATGAAGTAACGAAAGTAAGAATTTACAAGACAGTAGTAAGACCTACAGTTACATATGCATGAGAGACACAATGGATATTAAAAAGGCAGAAGAAGAAATATTGAGAAGATGGGAGAGGAAGATACTGAGAATACTATGGGTGGAAAATACAGAAGATGGATGAAGGAGAAGAACAAACAGAGGGCTGGAAAAGCTTTATAAAGAACCAACCACAAATATTGTTAAAACACAAAGAATAAGACGGTTGCTACATGTAAAAGGATAAATGATGGTTCTGCACGGAAGCCCAGTTTGTAGAAAAGGGAAGAGAAGACCAAGGAAAAGATGATATGACAATGTACAGGAAGTTCTGAGAAGTATGAGAAACAGTGATGAATCGACGGGTACTAGGAAGAAATATGCGAATGGTAATCTAAAAGGTAAAGTTTAGGGGGTTTGCAGACGCGAATGGGATTTTGGCGAGAAAAACCACTATTTGCCCATAAGCTAATTTTACTTACAAACGTGCATTTTAGTTCGCCAAACAGTAAACTATAAGATCGCGGGATCACGTGGCCAAAGAAGTTAAAAAACGCTGATTTATTTTTGTTTTTCAAAATTCAGAATAGAACATTTTCCAGGTTTTCTGGTATAGATGATCGACTATCTTTTCGATGTTACGTGATACTAACAAGGGATAGTAATAGTTACCTGATTATAGATCTTGATGTCTTTGTAGAGCAGAAGTTTATAGTTGGACAAAGAACATGCCTGTTTGACTAGAATATATGACTCTCTAACGATAATTGATAGAATTATCCATTCTTTAATGTCACTCTAACATCTGAATAGGATCTGCTTATATCACATTGTCAAAGCGTGCAATGCCTGATCAAGGATAAGATAGTCAACTTAAATTTGCAGTTTTTGACCAGCCGCGAAACACGTTTTTGATAATGGGATACAAGTAGGTAGAGATGAACAGCAAGGATTCTTAGAGGAAGGTGCTCAAAGAAAATCAAAAAATGTCTTAAAGTTTAGAAATGAATTATTCCTGAGATCATTAGAGCTACGCTTTTATGCTACTTGTTTGATGATCCAAACTTATCAGGCTATGTCATGGATTAAGCCATCATTGTTTTCTCTACTATTGGTAGGCAGTTTGATTATTTTTTTTATCAGATTGCTCAGAATATAATCAAAATTGGAATTGTTTTTTCTTTACCTTATTATTATTTATGTACTACATTTAAATGAAGAGTAGAAGCCGTTAGTGCGCAAGAGAATGCATTACCATTTATAAGAATCCTTTTTGGCTTAATTGATATTGGATTTTAGACACAACTTATTATTCTTATTTCTAAGGTAAGAACTGCAATATAATATTTTGAAAATCGTTTCAGAATACTATAATTCATATTTATATTATCTTTTATTGAATTTTTCTATTCATACCCTCAAGTCATTATAGCTAAATCATTGCTTAACTGCTGGAACATGAGAAAGTTATTAGATTAATAAATTGCTATAATATTGCAGGCGAAATAACTTCTGAATATTGAGTTAACTTATACCTATACTAACGTGAAAAATCAATTACAGAGAACCTCCCTTTCATGGTTACCATTTTCGATAATCCTTTAGTATATAGCTGCCATTGGCAAATATTAAATATGGACACTTAAATGTGACGGTAGTAAACCAATGAAAACTTTCTTGCTTGTAGCTCATACATCATACTTGTTAATTCCCTGAAGCATGTTTTGCCTGATTGTTGTAGTGTGCTTTGACAAATTAAATAAGGACTTCTTATTTTTGTCTAGATGATATGAATTTTTATATAGCACTTTTGAGATATATTCAACTGATGGCACTAAAAGTAATCTTGCGTCGTGAGCGTTTCAGAAAAGTATCGACTTCGAACAGAAATGGAGCGCACATTTGATATATCGAGGAACGGCTAGTTTCCCCACAGGTCTTTTTACACTCACCATAAACCAATTTTACAGCTTCTTCCGGTGTGCGCTCGACCCCACACATCAAACTAATTGCCTTTTAAGCGATTGAAAATTTTACGTTGAGTAAAATCCATTACCTTTTAATGACTAACATGTAATTCGAGTATTCTTTAATTCAACAGGGAGATTTCGATATTAATTAGTAATCGATTGGTTAGTTTGCCTTTTTAATTATCGGGTCCCCGTTGTGCGACTTAATCAAAATTAACTTATTTTGGGAATGAATTTAAATGGAGTACAGGACGTAAGCGATTTATCGGTTCAGCAGTTTCCATTGCACAGCAGACAAGTTGAGAAATGTGCAAGAATCGGCGTTCTACGATGTTTGAATGTCAATTCCGACCCTTCAAAGACCAACTTCTCGCTAAAGCTATTCATAATTTTTAGATTTATCGAATAAAGAATATATATATTCAATGGAGTCGGATTCTCGGCGAAACCTATGAAATATAGTAAAGGCGCGGCACAATCGTTTTAAAAATTGCGATTAACGTGTCAAACGCCTGACGTCGTTTATATCCCTATCCATTGGAAAATTTAAAACACGCCGGGAGGGCGTCTTTTATTTACATTTCAGGAATTTCGCTCGAATAAATATTGAAGTTTGCTTTCAGGTATTTGAAATATGTCATTGTATTCTTTTGGTTCTTTTCGTCGCCAGAGCAAAAAGACTCGGGCGTAATTTTGTAACGTAAAAGCTGACTATAAATGCAGCTTTGAGCTCGAAATGAAATTTTATTTGTCCCTGAAATAAACCACAATGTGGCCGCGTCATCCCGTTATTGGCTCTGAAGGTGTAATATACCTGGTGCGCATTTAACGTCGAAAATGAATTTGCATATCAAGCATAAAATTTGATTTTCAGGGGGAAACTACTCAGATTTTCCTTACATCCAGTACTTAACACGTAAGTCAACAGAAGAAACGGGTGAAAATTTATTTAGAGTTAGAGTTCGTCGTGAACTCCGGGCATTTTACCAACTCGAAATTGATTTAAAGATCTACACCACACACACACACACCGCACAAGTGTGTCGAGATATTTAGATCAATATTGTTGAACAAGAAGGGTTTAGAGCCTCCTCCATTCGGGAATCTTGTTTTTGAACTCGCACAAAAAAGGTTTCTCGTAAAGTTAAATCTGGGTTCTTGCGTGGCTATTGTGGAAATTCAAATTCTAATTCGAACAGGGTAGGTAAATATTAGAATTCAGACTATGGGATGTAATCAGTCACTTATATAAATTGCTCCATTGTGCAACAGTCCGTCACACAAAGGTTTTAGAACTGACCACGGGTTATCCAGATCATTCCCTTTTGTTATCTTTCACTCCCGGGCTTTCAAAGACTAGGGCTTGTACAAATCAAACAGTGTGTATAAAGCTTATTTTTTTACTCTTTTAAAGCTGTGTATGGACTTCTGTTTGTTGTTAAATAAACAAACAGGTATCACAAGCATTACGTACGAGGAAAATCAGAGATAATTGAAATTATAAACGTTGATATTTGTTTTATTTTAATAGAAAGTTTTTTTTTTAGTAAATATTGAATTTTAATAGCTTAAAAGCAAAAAACATTGTTTGATGTTTATAATAGCCTACAATTAAAATTAAACTACCCACGTAAATCCTTCATTATCGTATAAAAAGTTATGTTATTTTAATAAAAATTTTGCTAGAGGGCGTAAATATATATTTGACTTTTTTTATGAACATTTTTTTTTTTAGGTTTTGTTAATAGTTACAATAGGGAAAAAAATGTGAAAGGTATATACAAGGTGTAATCAAAATATAGTCAGTTTCAGACAAATCTGCAGAATTACAATTATCAACTACTGTTATGGGGTATCTTAACTAGTCACTGCTGAATACTATGGCTGCAGCAAGTAGGCTTGTTCTATAATTTAGGCTATCTATCTCTGTTTTGTATTTTGCTCTGTAAATGTTTGAAATCTTTCGGCTTGAAATTTGATAGACTCATGTTTGCATTTTTGATATTCTGATTACTTGAGAAATCCACTGTTATGACTGCGCCATAGTCTCAATATTTGGTTCTTAAACCACATCTTATTCTAGTAATAATTATTTTCAGGTTTGTGTCTGGGTCTATTAATTTTAATAACTTCCAGACAATTTCCAGGCAAAGTTTTCAGAAAAGCACCAAGACGCTTTGGAAGAACTTCACTAGGACACGCTTCTTGTCTAGATTTTGTTAAAATTATCTTTATGAGATCCTGTTTTGTACTTTATTAATTTTCTAGTTTTCTATTGTTAAGCTGTGTTAGATCTAATTAAGGGGCTGTCTCAAAAGCAAAAAGACATGATTTTACTTGTCAGCTTTGCATGTAATTTTGCATTTACAAAAATTGAAACAAGTAGAACACAAATACTTCAGCACTTTCAACGAGAGGACAAATAAATAAATTCAACGAATAATCAAAAGTATGAAAATATTATAACTGCCGATTTTAAGAAACTCTCTGGGTGTCTGAAGTCCCGGAGAATTCTCAGGAACGTAAAACGTGTAAAAGTTGTGTTTAGTAGTTCGTCGTGCAAAGCTTGATATAGATACGTTTATCGTGTCTAGAATCAAGACAAAAAAAACTTTACAAGATTCTCAGCACTGAAATATTTCGAGAACCAAGAAACACGTGCTAGAAACTCACATTGCTGCTGACTCAAACGTTGTCGCTGGCAAACAGTATTTCCACGCTCACAAGAGAACTAATGTAATACATGCCGACAGAGTGAAAGCCAAGGCAAAATTTCTCAAAAAGTATTTTTTTTACAACCATCAAAAAAAGGTTAGATTTAAGCATCGCCAAGGATACGGGAACTTATCATTTTTTCACATGGGAGCAAAATATATATTTTACGCCCATGTGCGCAAAAGATATGTTTCACGCACATGCGCGAGAAAATAAAAAATGACACATTAGGTAACTCTGCTTATTTTCAACGAACTTCGAAGGAGTCGTTACTGAATTTGCGAAGTCTGTCTGTCTGTCTGTATGTCCGCATTTTTTGTCAAATTCTGAAATTTTGACTTCAGATTTGGATTCTACATCAAAAACTAAAGACTTGGTATCTTCGTTTTTTGATAACTCTTCGGGAACATGGTCAAAATGGCGGCCGAAAATTGGAAAATTTTCAAAAATTTTGTTTTTACTTTAGAATCGTATTCTACATCAAAAAATAAAGCAAACGTGTACTTTTAGTTTTTTGATAGCACCTCGGGCACATGGTCAAAATGGCTGCCGAAGTCTGAAAAAAGTAACAAAACGGAGTTCGTTGTGGTTATGGTTTGCATTCCCAGATGTTTGCAATTTAATACTTTATTATTTTGCATTTTCATTTCACACTTGTTTTGTATAATTTACTTCAAAAATTTACATAATAATGTTTGAAGGTTGTAGAAAAAATGTTGTTTGCATTTCGTGGGGGTAATCAGTGATTTTTTGGCGCATTCGAATGACTTTTTTATCTCGACCTCACGGTCTCGGCAAAAAATGCCATTCTCATGCGCTACAAAAAAACACTGATTTCCCGCACTTAATACAAAAATAACTATTGCTTGATAGGAAATCAGTGTAAGAGGGCATCGTTTTGGTGCTCGTCAAACAACGTTGTTCAAGAACGGCGTACCAAACGTTTCCTAAACGACAAGAATTGGAAAATTTTTGGCTCTCTGTAAAAGGAGTATTAAGAAAAATCTAAAAACCCCAAGGAATTTGCAAGCATTCAAAAGCAGATGGACCCGAATTAGTAACCAAGTGGTTGATCAGTCTGAATAGCTGATATAGATTTGCGAAACATACCGCATCAAGAATTCCCGGGGCCAGTTTGATGTAAATTACATTAAATATGGTTAGACATTTATTTATGTGTCTTAGATTGAACTTTACATGCTCTTTTGTTGTATGTAAATTAAATCGTTTGCTTTTAAGACGGCTCCTTATTGAGGGATTCTTCTAAATTGAAAGAAATCTTGTCAGTTGCTTACCAAGGTGGAGGAATAGAAGAGAACAATCTGGTTATTCTCTGTTGAAAGTCTCAATGGTTAATGAACAAATAAATAATAGATTCCAACTTGGTCGAAAACCCATGTCTTTATCGCTCTGAACACTGGTGTCATCATCAGCCAAAGATTTTATTTTTCTTGCCATATCAAAGTGAAATGTATATAAAGAAATGTTTTCTTTTAACTGAATTATGATCTTAGCAAACAATTCATTACGGGCGAAGTCTTGTATCCTCATTCTAACTAATAAAATCGCAGAACCAAAAATCTTTGCTTTGTCAAAAAATGATAGCATTGGTGCTTAAGTCTTGAAGCTTGCAATCAGTCCTATAGAAAGTGAAGGATATTTTTTGATGTTTATCTAGAGGATAATAGGATTATAAACAGTTGAGAAGATTCTTCGCTATAAATGATTTTTTCCCTACCATGCTAGATCCATGGCAACTTTTGGTTTGTTTTGCTTTTATTTTGCTTTGGCTCCTCTGTTTCAAGGTCTAGTGAAATGGAGTTGCCTGGATATTCCGACTGTTGGCCGATCTTTGTCAGCCATTTAACTTTAAGGATTTTTTACAAGATTTTACATAAATGGGATTGCCTTAGCTGTCATGTCAAAATAACTTATTTCGAATTGGAGATTTTTCAAAATGAACTTTTTGATCTGTTATTTAGGAAGTAATCAGGTTTTTGCTTCTTGGTTTCTGGTTAAATTCAAAAAATGTCGGTATATACGCATTAGTTTTGCTCACTTGGCACAACTAGACACTGAATAAAATAGCTGTGATTTTCTTATGTTTTTTCTTTTTGGTCTTTCTAGAGTTAGCAGATAAGTAATGTGTTTAGAGAATTTCATAAGATTCTTTTGCCATAGACTTGGCTTTTTGGCTCTCTCGTAAAATATTTCTAAGTGTCTTATAAAAATTATTTCTCTACTTTTGTTTTTTTCTTCGTTCGTTTGTTCCAAAGCCCATTTAGATGAAGTTGCCTGGATATCCGATTTTTGCAAGGCGCTTATTTAGTCTTCTAAGGTTTTCTCACAAGATTTCATATTGAAGATTCTTTCCAAAATAAACTTTTTGATCTACTATGCCATATTAGAAAATAATTTTCGGCTTACTTTTGAAAGTTTTTGCCTTTGGTTTTTCTACTTATATCTGACAAGGTTGGTTGAATATTTGTACTGTTCTTTTAGTAGTAGAAATAAAGTAAGTCATCAATTCATCATTAAGCAAATAAACATAAATAATACAGGTCCTCGACATAAACCTTGTGGTACTCCTACAGCAAAAGATTTAATTTGAGCTAATTTAATAATATAACTTAATTAATTCAAATATATACAACAAAATATTTTTCTCTTAATGCCAAAGATCGTTATTTACAGAACTTATATTCATTAAAAAGAAAATGGAAATAATAAACACAACCATTGTCTGGAAATAAAAAATCTTAATGGAACAACTTATACAATATTATAAGACGAAGTTAACGACCCTTATTAGCGACTTTCGAATTACCATTTGCTTTTCTACAATATTCATAACGTTCATACAGACTTTGCGTGCTTAAAAAGTAATAATGTTCACTGTTGGGGTATTTCAATAATATTTTGTTGAAAATTCCTGTGTACCCAGTTGTTTTAATATCCATGGAGGCTTTGTGGTTTTTATTTCAATGATACACCACCTGTGGTGACACGTGTGGAAATATGCAGTATGTTAAAACGATCAGCTTTATTGATGATATAATAGCCACTGCATATAATAACAGATTGTTCGTGTGTACGTGTGTGTTCGCACTCTCGCCAAGAGTTTTTCATTATTTTACTTATTTGTTCTATGTTGGTTTTTTAATGTGTACTTAATTTGGATTGCGTTTTCTCATTTCTTTGTTTGGTTTTACATTTCGGGTAAACATTTTTAAATGTTAATAGCAGGACCAGAGGTAATCTAGAAAAAGGGGCAATTAAATAATACAAATGCAGGAAATTAATATTTAATCTTCTTTTGGTAAAAAATAAACTTGATCACAGTTTTGCTATTAATTTGATGAGTTGGTATTTGCAAATACAAAACATGGGTACCACAAAATAAACACCGATGTGAAATTAATTTTTCATTAATTCATTCATTATTGATATTTTGTCTATTTTGCAGATTCCAAATCAATATCCAATATGAATTGCTTTACAAACTGAAATATGTACTGACATTAATTTGGCTTTATTGCTTTTTTTTAAGAAAGAGATAGAAATGTCAGATTTGCGTTTGAAACTTAAATATTATGGGAAAATGTTTATGCAGAACACCGAAATAATATCATCGTAACGATGCGGAGGTTTTGATCATGAAACTTTGCTTAAACAAATATGTTAATGTTAATTCTCTGTTATTGTTTTTTATTTCACATTTATCTTTTCCACTTTATTGCTATGGTTCCATTTAGCTCAAGAATTCCTAATGAGTTTATCCAAAAGTAAAATAACAATTTGGATATTTGTTCAGTCTGCTGAATTAGCTTAGCTTTATGTACTCTTGTTTGTTTTTCCGCTTCATTCGGTTTTATTTCCTGACATATCCCCCCTACATTGCTTTGTAGATGTTGTAGATAATGCTCTGAACTCAAATGTAATAGATGCAAAAATAAAAACTTTTTGGCCCATTTTAATCCGATTAGATTTCATTATTTTGATCTAGAGACTGGTCTTTTAAGCTTCTGCCAGCACTTATAACTTTTTGACTTTGCTAAACTCCTCAAACGAATTTATTGTCTATTGTCCCAAAGAAATTTTGGCTCAATCAATGTATTAAATAATTTGAACTCTGCATAAATAGCAAGTTTTACAAAAATATGCTATTCACTGATTTTGACCGATTTTTCTGAGCAAAACGAAGTTTGCTTTTTTTTAGTTTGAGTTTCCTAGATTGCAAATTAGCCAGAACTAAAGCAGAGAGCGATTAATCTTGGAGAAGATATCATTATGTTGATGTAAGTTAGTTTGCCAAGAAGATACGAGTGCTCAAAATGCAGACCAAAACTTGCCAAAATTTAATTTTGTAAAAATCTTGTGATTGAAAGAAATTTTTTCTATATGTAAATCTCAATTAATATCCTGAAAATCTTTTGACATTCATAGTAAACCAATGGTATCTCAATTATTTTTTCAAATTTCGTTTTTTTGGGTAGTCTGCTTCACTTAATAATACCAAAGGCTTTAAAATCAGAATTGTTTGAAATCTTGCCTGCTATTTTGAACAACCACATTGTATATTCTACAAATGTATTGGAATACAGTTTAGTTTGATTTCCAATTTCCTCTTTACGCATCAAAATATTCATCCATACATCAATCAATTTCGCAGTTATTAATCTCACTCTATTACAAACTGTATGGCTTTTTTATTTTATCTAGTGGTTTTTGCTACGCCAATGTGTTTATAAAAATATTTATTTAACTTCTTTGCTTTATGTCAATTTAACTGTTCCGGATGAATATTCATGAAAGTCTTTATATTACGTTGTTGACTAAAAATAACTGTAAAAGCTTTTTATTTTATTGGAATAAATACGAGAACGTTTGATCGAATTTTGTTATTTCATACTTGCGTACGGAAATAACCGAAACGAATATACAAACAGCATTTGTTTTGATAAATTTAGATACACTTTGGAATAAGGCCCAATTTCATTATTTGAAGAAAAAAAAACTGTAATTACGAAAAAAAACGGGGGATATATATTAAGCTCTAAAACGCATCGGGCGTTCTAAATTGCGTTAAAACAAATATCGAATTGTAAACTGAAAAAGTCGGCTGACATCTGAAAACCCCCAGATGTATGTTATATTTATTGCAACCCTTTGACTTCTTGTTTCAAAGCGTATATCAATGTTGACAGTACTATGTCATGATCAACCCCTTTACTGTTGTAAAGTGCATACAATCCACACGTTTACGTAAATGACGGTCTCTATAAAAGCGAAACATGTGTACTCGAGTGCAATCAATGCACTTTCGTAGACCTACAGTAATTGTTTAGAAATGGACGCAAAACGAAAATATTCACATCGTTCATTCCATTGAGTACTTCTGAATGCATTATACATGAAAAGGTATTGATTTCGGACATTCGTCTGTTGCGTGGCGTCCTTTACAAAAAAAAAACACCGAGTCGCATTCACGACCTCATCAACAGTGGAACCGAGTTCCTCAAAACGATAAATAAAACGCAAGGACTTCACTGGCCTGGAAAGTCGAAAAAGTCTTTTAGTTTTGTTCTGTTCTAAACTTCTAACTTAACTCGTTTAAGGTTCTTTTTGTAATAAGTATTTATTATAAAAGATTTTCTCTTGGGATTACCGAAATATTCAGGAAGTTGCACACTGAAAGGATTACAGTATACATACATGAGTGTTAACCGATTTTGTGCGAAAGACAATAAACAGCAATTGGGTTTATGTTTTGCCTTTGGAATTATTTTGGTTATCGTATTTTACATAAACTTTGTTTAGACTTTCTCAATTTTAATATTATTGTGCGAATTAAATTTGTTTTTTCAAGCATTTTCATGCTTTTAATAACTGAATTTGCTCAACTTACGTTTAATCATGTCTGAATTAATTTTTATATCTCATTATGAGCAATGAGAGAGTTCAAATATTAATTGGTTTTTATTCTCCAAATATCTTGAGCTTCCAATGAACAAGCATTGCATTGTTGAACTTATAATTTTATTCGTTTTCAAAATCTTAAAATTTCATGAGACTTTGGTTTCAGAATAAAAGATTTTTGGTATGACTTACTGTTTGCTATTTATTGCTTTTTGAAGTTTTGTGTAAGTGCACTGTATATTCCACTTGGTATTCTGAAACCATAACTTGGTAAGTTTGCTTTTGAGGCGAATTACGCTACTTCATTATTTTGGGTGTTCGTATCTTATAATCGAGAATCTGTGAATCAGCATGTATCCAGTTTTTATGAGCAATCTTTGATATACTGCCAACATTAACTGCGCAATAAAAGATATTCGAGCTTTTTTCATATTCCATTTAGACCACCTGGAGTAATGCCTTGATTTTATATTTTCGCTCCAAGAGGTTTTAACGTCTTAGCTCTTCCTACTGTAGGCGACAGCTCAACCACAGATTTATTTAAGTCAGACCAAGACTTTGGGGGAGCTGAAGAATTTGATTTCTGTATTATGCACATTTTCGATAACACGTGCTGATACTCAAGAAACAATTTTGAAGGTCATTGGTGAATTTCAGCTCCAAGGCATTGATGTTTTGGAAGCTCAGGATTTTTACTTTTTTAAAAGGTTTAGGTTTTTGCCTTATAAAAGTAAATCAGAATTTGAAGAAACTTTAAAAATCGACTGTTTACATTGCATCTGAAACACTTACTCCAATACTTTGGGAATGTTAAACACCATAGCGAATGTTGCACATTTTTTGTAAACATTTGGTTCATCAAATTGATTCTAGGTGATTGCACTTTCTAGCAAACAGATAAAATTTATATTTTTTGCTTTGAAGCCATATTATGGTATGGTACAAAATCATAAGTTTGCCAAAAAGGCGAAAGCCATGCCTTATTTCTTTCTTCTTTATTCAATGTTTTTGGTTTTGCTGCCCTGCAGTTTTTCATGGTTCAATCACCTTTTCTTTTTATGTTGCTATGGTCAAAGTCTTCATTTTTAATAAGAAATGATCAGTTTTGGACTTCATTTTAATTATATTTCTATTTTCTCGTTTCTGTCTTATCATTCTGTTGTAGGTTAATTTTGCTTGGTCTGCCACCTTTCTTATATGACTGCGTTCTTCAGTATATATCCTGATCTTTGTTCAAGTTTATCCTCCTATCGTAGAACTCCTCACAGCATTATCAAAGGGTTGCAAATTCTATTAAGTTATCTAATCAAAATGATCTTGTCCAATAACGATGACTTGTTTTCGTCTGTTTTGTTCTGGTAGTCAGGACAAGACCTAGCATTGCAAATTCAACAGTTTGAAAGCTATAACCAATGAGTCTACCAAAGGAACTAAAACGAAACAAATTGAATTGTTAAGCTGAATTTTCGATTTTTATATATCTTTTGGTCAACGGATTTAATATTAGCTACAAAGTATCTTGTTAGTTTATGTCGAATAGCAATTGCTGATCATGATTTTTGTTTTTTTTTGCTATTCATTAATACTATTACCAAAATCCCCAAAACTCAATCAGGCTAATTTACAATTTATTAATATGAAAATCTAAACAAGGAAGGTTTTCAGACATTAATGAAACTAGCAATTGTTTTTAATAAAAGAAATCATAAATAAAGTTCCTTTGAAATAAAATGGTTTATGTTTAAATCTGATCCTCTAAACCATCTAAAACTGTTGATACTTAGTTTTAATTTCTAATAGAAAAAATTTCAGGATTGGATTAAGGTACTTTGTGAGCGTTTAATTAAGTAGTTTTCCGTTCATCTAGGGGTATAATGAGCTTAATCCCGAGGAGCAATGCCATTATGTTATTCTGCGCTAATTAATTCGGTTCCGACGCAATACGTAGCATTAATCAAAAGCTTTCCGCGTGCGCGTAAGGAGAAAATGTCACATGCCTATATTCAAACTCGCGGAACGCTCCAGGAATTGGTTAGTGCGAAGTGTAATTATGTAAAGTAGTTTTATCTTAATTACTAGTCTTTAATTCAAAGACAGGTGAATAATAATTTGTACTGTTATAATGTCGATAATCTCAAAACACGTTTGACTTTTAAAAGTGTTTACTTTGACCTAAAGTTTCATATTTTCCTGAACTTTTTCGGTTGGGAATGTTTTCTCATTCGTCCGTGTCCAGTTAATTTTCACTAAATATTCTAGCGGAACATGCCAGACATTTTTATGATAAAATGTGAAATACTTTGTTAAATTCCGCGTGACGCTTTTGTTATAAAACAATGTCATATTAATAATATAATAGAAATGTAAGGACTGTGATCAAGTTTTACCTACACCTATCAATGCTTCAATCTAATATACTAAATTAACATTGTTCGTGAATTGTTGCTTAAATATGTATGTTATACCATTACGTTTTGCTCATTTGAATGCATCTTATCATCCCTCCGACAGCTTACGTGCAATTATCGCATGGCTCACGCAAGTGGATCATTTACCAATTGTAATATTCCCCTGTCATACAGTGATTAATGGCGTATCAAAATTACTTGTTTAAGACTATTTATGCAGAGGCTGATGTGTTTAAAATCAAAATTGTCAAAAACACATTGAGATAGACACTTTTAAATTTGGTAATCAATACATTGTTTCAGGTTGTTTTCTAAACTTTTTATCGAATGGAATTTGCTGCTTTTTAAATCAAACACACATTTTGACCTCTTTTATAATATTTCCGTACGTAAATTCAGTATTCATTTTGTTCTACATTAAATATATGTATATATTGTCCTGGTAAATAGATTTTTAATGTAAAAATTTAATTGAATTGTTTCGCGCATGGAAAATGACAATTTCATCTTACAAATAGCTTACATGTTTGCATTCTACGTATAAATCATGGAGCTGAAAATGATCTTACCCGTACACCCGCTGATGACCCCACGTTGGGCGCCAAAATGGGGCAAAACGAAGCTAAAAATGTAAAAGCGAACTGTAAACCTAAAATTAATGCAAATATGGCGTAATAGACAATATACAGAATGTATGTTTGCTTTAACCAAACGAAGAAAGATCTCCCCCGAAAAGACTGAAGGAATGTAGAGAAGGAAATCAAGAAATAAAGAAATTTAAACAAACTTGAAGGGATTAAATTATGGAATGCCCAAAAGAAGCAAAGAAAAGCACAAAATTTAAAGCAATACTGTTATAGCTCTGACGAGCAACAAGTGATAGGTTTGCAGAAAGTTAGATTAAACAACTACTGAAGTAAAATTTCCATTTTGGGTTTGATTATCCGTTATGTATACTCTACAGAAATCTTTAGAAGCAACAGCATGGCTTCAAATAAAGAGTTTAGATACAATTAATTCAATGGGCAGAGACACGGTTCCAACCAGCAATTTTCAAACAGACCTGTTCTTATAAGTTTCTTTTTTTAAGAATTATACATGGAATTTTAAAGTGAGAGATATGGTTTGATTATTCGTTGTCAACTCTAGCGTGCTGTCTTAGTGGATCACGAAACAATCCTTTCATATTCGAGCTTCCACAAGACATCTAGGATTAAAAAAGAAACTCAAATACCGACGACATTGCTATTATAGGCAATAGACAAATCTTAACCAGAGGAATGGGCTATCAAATGCAATAGATTGAGAAAACCTGATGTAGAATGAGAAGGATCAAATGAAGAAAACTGATCTTTGCTACTGAGACTAGAGCGCTTCTCTTTTTTTATCATTTTTGGGGTAGAAACAGTTGTTGCCGCCTGTGGTGACCACCAATCGGGGTCGAACTAAGCATTTTAAGAGAGTTAAATACAAACACGTGTCAGTCTGCGCCCTTCATCAGCCTTTTTGAGAAAACTAAATACGAATGCGTGTCGGGCAGGGTCAGACTTCGCTCTTTAGAAGATTTCTAATAACGTTCTTAAGAAAACTAAATACGAAGACGTGTCGGGCTGCACCACTTTGGCAGTCTACTGTCGGGCTTTGCTTTTCATTAGCCTTTTAAGAAAAATAGATACGAACACATGTCGAATTGTACCACCCAAAGGTCTACCTCCTGTGGCTCAATGTTGGGTTTTGCCTTCCATTAACCTTTTAAAAAGGACTAAATACGAACACATATAGAACCCGATCAAACTCTGCCCTCTATTAACCTTCTTATGAAGACTTAATACGAATACGCGCCTGGTTGCGCCACTAAAGTCGAACTTCGGCCTCTATTAACCTTCTAGAGGAAGCCAAATAAGAACACGTGTCTGGCCAGGTCGGGCTTTGCCCTTTTAATAGCCTTCCTAAAAAAGCTGAATACGAACACGAATTGTGCTATGCCTTGTCTTATATCAAATGGGAGGGCGCAAAAATTTAAATTTGCCTTGAGGCACTTGATGTTCTGAAGCAGGCCCGAAGAAACAGTATTGGAATAGTAAAAAATCAGTTTACAAAAAATATTTGAAAGGCCCTTATCGGAAGCAGAAGAATAGACAAACACTGAAGCATATAGTAAGAAAAACACCAAGACGAAAATTCTGCAAAAACGTTCTAACAATGTGTTAAACATCCAAGAAAAAGAATAATCACCACACTACTTAGAATGTCAAAAACTCTACAGAGATTTAAAACGGTAAGAAACAAGACTAGATTCATAATGGTCTAAAACTCAAGAATTTCCTGACATTTCTTCAAGGAAGATGCCATGAGAGTGATGATACTAAGATGAAAGAATTTTGGCGACAATGAGATGCTGCCTATTGATACCATGCTGGTTCTTTGGACACAAAACAGTTTTCCATTTTACTTCAACATGATTTGTTAGACTCAATGACTGAATTTGCTTTGTAGTAAATGTCGCAATTTTGTATAATTCATTTGGATTTTTCAAGATGATTTTGTCTTAAGAAAAAGAATTTTGCGACATTACTGTCTTGAAAATTCAAGAGCTTTATAGTCACTCGGTACTATTGTATTAATATAACTATTTCTACAAAAAATTGATAAATTACTTTTGATAACTACAAATAACTTAACGTGAGCAGCTTAATGAAGATATTACAGTTACAAAATTGTAATTGCCACCCTGTACATGAAGTATTTATTAAAATCTCGCACGTTTAAATTCTCGTTAAGTACAAAATAATAACCGTTACCAAAAATAAAACATAATTCCCAAAATGGGCTGTAACAAAATTTGTGTGGAGTATTTTTACGTCATTATTTTTCTTTGTTGTAGCAAAATTGCGTGTTTATTTTTTGAGGTTAATTACAACGTCATCTTTATTGAGCTAACATAATCGAGGGATACCTTTGATGTTAAAACCTATTAGGAAATTTTATGGAGAGTCCGTTTTTCATCCAACGAAGTGTCGCGTCGCGTTGTCGAATGCATTTTCTGGCAGTATATGCGGTTATTTCTCGAATCGATGTTGGCTCGAATCCTCGAATATCGAAATTTTGTGGAATTTATGTTTTTTATTTTATTTTAAAATTACCAAATCATTGTGTTTGCTTCTACTGTACACACATACACACGAACTCCGCCGTGTTTGTTTTGGGAGATAATAATAAAAATGGACTCGTGTCCAGGTTTTTATTTTTATGTAAATTTATTTTATAAATCAAACATTTATTCCGCATTTGGGGCGTAATCTGTAACCGTCAAATTTTATCGGAAAACTCCAATCCGCTGATATACAGGTTAATGTTTTATTTCGAGCGTTATTTATGTTGGTCGCCGTGGTTGTGATTCAGAGAATATATATCTCACTTTTTGTTTGTTTCACTTTGTCAGTTTCACTTTGTTCTATATCAGATTACATTTTGTATTTTCCAATACGCCAAGGTATATTGCGTGTGCATGAGTTGGTATACTAGTTGTGTAATTCAAAGTTTCTATCCTGTTTCATAATTGCAATTTTAATACCAGTACCTACCTAGTTAGTCAGATCAACAGATTATATTTCATCTATTATCACAGAAAATTGAAAAATGAAACAGAATATACAATCAGCAAAGGAAAAAAACTTTTCATTTCCACGTTTAGTTTCCTCCTAACAATCCCGTCCTTTATTTCATAAGATAACTTTCATATCTAATAACTACCGAACCTTCCCTTTGATCTTTAATAACCGTCTTTTGAACTCCAACACAGTTTTACTGTAACAACAACAATAACTTTAGAAGTTCCAAATTAAACCAAGTCACACGTAGTAAGGGTCGTGTAATCCGCAGTCGTTTTGCAACCACCCCATGCACCGCAAGTATTCCGCAATCATCCTTAATCCATTTGAGCATCTTGAAGTGCTGTTTCAAACGGCGAGATTACTCCCCAGGTGTGCGAATTGTTGTCGAGCATGTTTTAATCCCTGCGTTTGTTTGTGTTACAGATCCCCCCGAAATCACACTAAAGCCACGCAACCAACAGGTCAAGGCTGGTGGAATTGCAGCGTTTTATTGTGCTGCCCGAGGCGATCCAACACCCGTTATCCAGTGGAAGAAAAACAGCAAACGAGTATCGGGTAAGCATTTTTCTCTGGTTTTCTAAAAATAGCTTATTGTGTAAACGTGCCTTATTATACTTCTACACTGATCGTACCTATTAAATATTTATATTAATTTGGGAAATGTTAAGCCGCTTGTCCCGAGTTATTTTTTAGGATATTGAACGGCAGCGGTTTATATTTCCACAAATAGCATTCCGGATCAACCCACATTGCTCTCGAAAAAATCGCTTAAACTCATAATTAAAGGAATAATTTTGCTTATTTTAATAATTTCGAGATGAGTTGTTTTTTGGAAATTTTAAGAATGCGCATTAAAAACATAAATGCGACCTTTAATTTGAAAACGTGGGTGACCCTTAGAATTTAATATTCGTTTTTAGTAAGAAAGAAATTCCAAGAATCCTGCCTGTTCATTCCTAATTTCACTGCGACTAATTCTATAAGGTTCGCTCATTGCTACAATTATGTAGGTCTTTGTGTATATTTTTGTGTTGTGTTTTATACCGCGTGTCTCACGCAATATAAAACATAATGCATTTCCCCACACAGAACATTCAGATTCCCAATGTAAAAATGATTTCAAACGAAAATCTGAGAGTGTGTGACCATTCTACCGCTGAGCTTATGAGAGCGACTAGTACATCCAGAGTTACATTTTTTGCAGTTTGATCAAAATGAATTAAAAAGCACTTTCTAATGGCTGTTGTTTTCTTATCGTTCAGAATACGGTCGCTGCGATTATATCAATGAAGATGGGCAGGACCATATTATTCAGTAGAGTGACTAGGCTAAAGCCCAAGACGCCAACATAAGGAATAGGCATTGAGTCGAATCTAATCGTCATATTCGTCTTTCTGTGTTTCATCAGTAGTAGAAGATCGAGTATCGATAAGAATCTCAGTCTCAGTCTCAGGTGAACCATATTTAGCCCGTCTGACTATAATTGCCTGCCGCTGGACTGGACAATATGGTTTACTTGCATCCGATTCTGAGCAACATACCAAAGTAAAGGCTTGGAGAACGATAAGATTTGTTTTATGTAATTTCCAGGACTGGACAGATCTATTCTGATACGCCAAGAATCTAAGTCCGATCAGTTTGTATTTTTTGTTCAGTTAGACCGATGACACGCAACGTCTTGGCGTGTGTCAGCTAATACTCTGGGTATATTACTAAAGCCAGCCAAGTTGCCTTAGTAACTCCTTTTGTCCTCTACAACTGACTATCTCAGGGCTCTTTGTATAACAGCTAAGAAAGCTAACCACCGAAAATTTGGTCAAACTTTAGGAATATCCAGAATTCAAGGTGATGAGGAAACGGATGCTCTGTCTAAAGTGAGATTATCCATTCCCCATGTCTAAATTGCGAACAACTGATTTCTGATTGAAGTCGAAACTTCTAGTTCACAGATTTTAATTGAAGAGAACTTAACAACTTTTTTTAGATAAAAAGTTAGAACCCCCAACCAATCAGCTGAGCTTCTCCAAATAATGCTTTGTTTCTTTGCCAGCAAGAATAAATTGCAAATAACAAATTGAGCAAAGGGATGTAGTGAACAACTGCTGCCTACAAATATCAAATGAAAATAGTGGATGTACCATGATCTTTATTAGCGGGAAGGGCGACGATTTTTGAGATGATGAGTATCGGTAGATTTAATCATGGGAGTACTGACCAAATAATACGCGAAAATTGAATGAGAAGAAAGCAACATCATTATTATACATTTAGCGAGCTTACTTTTGGTTTCTTGGTTTTTATTTATAGCGATATTGTTTATTTTCTAGTTCTAAGTCAAGAACTCCCAACACATCGAGATCAAATGATATGGAAAGTTTACGTTCGATGTTTTTGGTAATGAAAAGACATTAGAGAGAGTGCTATTATCATTGTCGCAAAATCAGATTATTGCGGATACCTTGTGATCTCGGGCATGCTATGGGCAAAGTACCAAAAGTACCTTTCACGATCTTCTTTTCGCTTTAGTAGAAGTTCGGACAAATGGCAACTACATTTAGCTTTTTCAAGATTTTCTCATTCACTCTAGAATTCTTAGAGTACTCGCTATCACAATTTACACACACCAGTGTCACGTGTTGCAACCTTTTTTCTTCTTGATAGAAGGACTATTACAAGCGCATATTTATTTACTATGTCTGACAGTTGATAAGCTCATGCTTAGATTTCCGACATTTGAAGCAACGAAAATGTCCGCCGATGTACGGATTCATGGGAAAAAAGTATAAAGCTAATTTCAAGTCTATGTATGAATTCTTTTTTGTAGAGAGGCATATCACAAGCACATACTGGCGCTCATTGACAATTGCAAGCTGTGTGGCCAAAGTTCAAACATTTGAAGCGGCAAAAACATCCGGAAATGTACGGTTTCTTCAGAAAAGAGTATAAAGCTAGTCTAAGTCTGTGTATTAATCATCATTTTGATGGAGAAAGATATTGCATATTTGCGCTCTTTGACAGTTGGAACCTCTGTGGTTAAGCCTCTGACATTTGAAGCAGCAAAAATATTTGGCTGTGTATGTCTCCCTAAAAACGAATAAATCTAGTCAGTGTACTAGTCTTCTTCTTGAAGGGAAAGGATATTACCAACAATCTTGCGCTGTTTGACAGTTGGCAGCTGTGTGTGTATTTGAAGCAGGAAAGAAGTCCGGTAGTGTACATTTCATGGGAAAAGAATATAAAGCTGATCTAAGTCTGTATACTAATCTTTTTGACGGACACATGCGATTTTTGACAGTTGCTAACTGTATGACCAAACCTCAAACGTCTGAAGCAGCAAAAACATACGGCAAGGTATAGTTTTATGGGAAAAAATTTAAAACTAGTCTAAGTCGGGTTACGGGCATCTCCCGGCGACCTTTTCCCGGCACGGACTATTTCCGGCACGGAATTTTCCCGGCACGGATATTTCCCGGCGTACACGTAAAATTGGGGTTATAACTATGCTTAGGCCACATGTAGTAACGTAATATTGAGCTGGTTATAACCTCTAACCTAACCATTAACCTAACATCTATCCTAACCTCTCAGCTAACCTCTCACCTAACCTCTAACCTAACCTATAATCTAATCTCTAACCTAACGTCTATCCTAGCCTCTAACCTAACTTCTAACGTAACCTCTAACCTAACCTCTCACCTGACCTCTAACCTAATGTCTAACCTAACCTCTAACGTAACCTCTAACGTAACCTCTAACCTAGCCTCTAACTAAACCTCTAACCTAACCTTTAACCGATCATCTAACAGGCTCTCTCGCTGATGACTGGTTATAACCAGCGCAATATTACGTTACTACATGATATTGCGGACTAAGCATAGTCAAAACCACAATTCTACGTGTATGCTGAGAAATATCCATGCTGGGAGAAATTCACGCCGGGAGATATACTTGCCGGGAGAGATCTGTGCCGGAATACTTTCGTGCCGGGAGAAGTCCACGCCGGGAAAATTCCGTACCGGGAAAAGTCCATACCGGAAGATGTCCCTGCCGGGCGAAATCCACCGGGAACTGCCCGGTTCCCGTCTAAGTCTGTGTAATAAAATTTTGTCTTTGATGGAGAAGGATATCACACGCGCTCTTTGATAGTTGCTAACTTTATGGCCAAACCTGAAACATTTAAAGCAACAGAAAGATTCGGAAAATGGGAAAATAATATAAAACTTGTCTAAGTCTATGTATTAATCTTCTTTTTGACAGAGAAGGATATCACATACTTGCGCTTTTTGCCAGTTGCTAGCTGTGTGGCCAAACCTCAAACATTTGAAGCGGCATATAGACCCGGAAATGTACGATTTCCTGGAAAAAATATAAAGCTAGTCTAAGACTCTGTACTAATGATCATTTTGATGAAGAAGGATATTGCATATTTGCGCTTTTTGACAGTTAGTACCTGTGTGATCAAATCTCTGACATTTGAAGCAGCAAAAATATCTGGCTGTGTACGGATTTCTGAAAAAAGAATAAATCTGGTTTACGTCAGCATACTAATCTTCTTCTTGAAGGGGAAGGATATTAGCAACACATTTTTGCGCTGTTTGACAATTGGCAGTCTAACATTTGAAGCAGGAAAAAAGTTCGGTAATATACCGTTTCGTGGAAAAGAATATAAAACTAGTTTAAGTCTGTGTTCGAATGTTATTCTTGATGGGGGTTATCATAAACACCTACTTGCAATCCAGACATTATACAGTTTCATGGAAAAAGGGTTCAAAACCACTTCAAGTTCATGTAATAGCCTTTCTCTTAATAGAAAAGACTATTACCACACATACTTGTGCTTGTTTGACAGTTGGTAGATGTGTGCTCAAATCTTTGACATTTAAAGCAGCGGAAAGGTTTAGTAATGTATGGTTCCAAGGTGAAAAGTATATCACTACTGTAAGTCTATTTGGTAGCTTTCTTCTTTTTCTTCATGATAGAGAAGAGGATCACAAACAGGTACTTACTGTCTTTAACAGTCGACTTGGTAGCTCTGTGCTCAGATTTCTGACATGAGAAAGAGCAGAAGTAGCCTGGAATGTATCGTATCATAAAAAATGTTCACAGCTACTTGATGTGTATGTGCTAAATATCTTGCCCAGTTAGAAAAAAAAACTGAAACTAAAAATCAATCAACTCTGAAAAAGTTTGCTGTCTTCTTTACATTCCTTATTTAATGCTGGACATATAAAAAAACAACTAAAATTACAATAAGATATAGTTGGCGTTGGAAGGATTAAGTAGGATACTTCACTACTGTTACGTACCTCTCTTTGCTAATCACATCTGGATTAAAATTGGGATAACCTTATTTCACACCCCTTTCCAGAAGAGAAAAGAGTCTGTGCAAGGTATATCAAAAAGAAGAGATGACTTAGATGGTTGTTCACTAATTAGCATAAGAACAGAAATAGATTTTGAGCAAATTATATCAGAACTCATAAATTCAAAACTTTTATCCTAAATGCCAACACTGTTTGTTCAGCAGGTTTACACATGATACGATATTAATTAAGAGAAAGCTCGAGCCCAAAGGAAACCGAAGAGGTTGGTGGGAGACAAGCAATGGACATAAAATGATGTAAGCAAAATCAGTACAGAGGCAGAATGAAAGCAAAATGAAGAAAGAAAGGAAAAAGAAAATTTGAATGATAGTTTTCAGGTGTACCTTCTTAATATTTAATAAGATGTTGCTCTACTCATCTCAGAAATTATATACAGGGTGGCCCAATGAAAACGAAATAGACTGAATAACTCCCACGAACATAATTTCTAGAAAAATCGCAAAAACACGTCGATTTGTATTGGAAGGAGGACATTTTTTACGTCCAACTAAATCGACCGAACTTAAAAATTCAAACGGGGTAATATGGAGAATTGAAAGGCCTTTCCAATGATGTGTCACTTGAACTCCCTTCTAATTAGAAATTTTTGAGGAGTGAAGTTTAGGGTTTGAAACGATGTTTCCTGCCCAATACAAATCGACGTGTTTTTGGGTTTTTCTTCCAAAAATTATTTCCGTTGGAGTTATTCAGCCTGTTTCGTTTTTGTTGAACCACCCTATATTTTCCAAGGCCAACAAATAGAGCAGATACTAAACAAGGGAACATCTGATTAAACTCAAAAGATAAAAATCAGGATTGTGGCAGCTCTTTGAGAATATCTAGTTTTCCATCCGATTCTCGAGATGACTGTAGTCCGACATGAAATAAATATTGTTGCGTTTTTACATTTTTAAAAATTCCCAAATTTTGTGGATGCGGACGTCGTTTCTAACAAATAAACGCTGTTAGTTATACAATTAGGAGTATCCTATTGTGTTTTGATCTAGGCGTTGGAAGCATTATTTTCATTCGCATATCACAAAAAAGTTTTGTAAAATTACTTTAAAATTCTTATTTTCCGGATAACGGAAAACACCTAACTGATTTAGATATGTCCATCCATTTCAATATTATCCACCTAGACGGGCTCATGTTAATATGGAGAATGTGGCTTCGCTTTTTTCCTATCCCTTTTGCATTAAATTTTTAAAGCCCATCTACTCTGCACTTTAAAGTAAAGGCGAAGCTCACTTTACCAATATAAAAGTACTAAGGCATCTAAAGGTTTTTTTCAGAGCGGTAGACGTATTTATCAGCGTAATTTAAAGTTGTAGACCTTTAGTCATGTACAAATAAAACAAAAACGCTGAAAGTAAAAATTTCATTGCTTTTACAAACCTTTTTAACTGGGTTCATACAACCTATAAATTGTTGTTTCACAAATGTGTTTGTAGTAGTTTGTATTTAAAGCATGACGCAAAAAAAGCTCAATATGTAGTCGACATACATAGCCCAGTAATTATGAATGACATACTGCTATTTCTTTTCGCCATCGGAGTAGTAATAATTCAAAATCTATAAATCAAGTGAAAATTGACGTTAGCTACTGCATCACACTACGTAATTGTGTTGGTTGACAGTTAGTTAGTTTATTGGTTTCTTTCTGATCAATTCAATAAGACCAAAGCTTGGCTCTACACTTAGCCACGTTGAAAGATACTATTTAATATCTGCCGAACTCTTAGTTAGAGTACTTAAGCAGAATATACTTAATTTAATTAAAAATTAAAAAAAAAATTTGACTTGTTTTTTGATTTATATTAAGATTCTAATGGTAGCTTTATTCTTGATATAAAGGAGCGAGACTGTCATACAAAGACAAGAAGTAACCAAATAAATGGTATGGAATAGTGTAGAGTACACATTATGCTGCAGTCGCAGGCAATTGATCTGGGCTGAATTTAGGACTAGTAATTTATGTACGATTTCAACCGAGTTCGATGCTTCCTGTCAACATTTCATTCATTTCACCATCTCGTGAAAGCTTCACGAGTCATGCGGATTTTTGTCATTCTAGTTCATGAAGACTTTCATTCTACGTTCCTTAGTAGCAATGAAATGTTAGAACTGAAAGTTATGATGTTTCTTCATGTTTTGAACGCAATTTGCTTCTTCAAGACCTTCTTAGAGTTTCTTCATAACATTGCCAAATTGACAGTCGTGGATTATCTTCAGAAAAAATCAGACACTCAATAACTGATCGTCTGTTTGGTTTTAGCTTGCCAACTGCATCAAATCATTCCTGCGCACGGATAGATTTATCGACTACTACCACATCGTAGTTGAATTCCTGTAAAAGACCTATTGATAACCCAAAGCATTTTCATCAGTTGTGATGAACTGCACCTAAAAAGTGTTAAAAAAGCTGTATCTTTCATTAAGTTAATTCTTGGTAAAATGAGAGCTTTCACTTTTGTTTGCTACAATGTGGCAAGGAAAAAGATTTCCAGCTTTAGTGAAATCAAACTCGAAGTTGAGCTCAAACACCTACTGAAGTGAATAATCAAAGACAGACACCTAGCTTGCATCCTAGTCCTGGGTAACATTTCTACGATACTGAATAATCAAATTCACATTTAGGTTTCAACTGTCTCATTCTTTCACTTTTCTCTTTTTGGACATCACTGCTTGTGGCCTAGAAGAATGCAATATTGCGGTGAGAATTTAACCCAAAACAGAATGGACGAATGGTCATTGGTGGGATATGGAAGGATCTGAAGTATAACAGAAACTTGAGCTGAAATATCTAAACTGTTTCAATTTAGATCAAGTCAGCATGTGCTAGTCCTTGACATGACATGAATGCAGCACCTTTTTTAAGGACAGAATAAAGTTACCCATATATCTATTACATCGTGGAGTTTCAACATCAGACGATCCACCCACCGTCCGAGAATGATCGAAAAGTCAAAACTGGCATTTGGACCTTTCTCAAGAACTCATTAGTACGCAACTCAAAACAATTTTATTCAATCATTGAATAACAAGTCTACTCAAAACTTCAATTTGCAAACAGAAACACATCAAAGTTGTCATTAAGAATTTCTTAGCACAGTCAATTCACGAAGTTCTGACTAGTGGATCACTTATTTGTCCATACTATATTTCACATCTTAGACATTCGAGACTCGAAGGAAATTTAGAAACAAAAAATGATAGTAAGATCAAATTTGATTTTTCTACAAAGAAGTATTACAACTCGAATTGCGAAAGTTTGTCAACGAGACTCAAGCGATCTCCATCTAACAACAACGCATAGGCGACCTCCAAAGGTCACTATATCAACAAACTAAAATATTGCACTAGCTGTACCTGCGGCGGTGTGTACAATTCCATAGAACAAGTAAATCAGGTTTCAGGGATACTTTAGGAGATTAGACAGCGATGAACTCTTAATTTTTGAAATTACACAAAAGTGAAAAAGGCACCACAGGTGTATAGATTTCAAAATCTCGCTCTGTTAATGTCAGCCAACAAATTCAAGAATTGTGTTGGACCAAAGAAGTCTATTGAAATTCGAACTTGTTTATCTAGTTCATAACTGAGACCAGATAATCAAATAACCAGGATGTGGGAAAGTACGCTTGATGTATCACCTGGAACTTATTGTCAATAGCAATCGACTTTAATGATATACTTGTACGTAATATCTGTCACGCTATGTTGAATAATTCTTTTGATTGCAGTGAAGAAAATTTTTCCGATAGTGAGGGTAAGAGCATGTTGTACTGGTTCTTAAAGATCAAGGAAAAACTGTGGTACGAGATTAAGTCTAATAGATACAACTTTTGTTGGTGTTTGAGAGGCACCTTAACCTTGCAAACAGACATTTAGTTTGATTTTGTTTAGTTCTGCAGCCTCTAGACAATTTCAGTGACTGTAGTTCTGCAATTTGGATTTACTACTGGGTGTTTTTCTTGAAAACCTAGTACTAGATGGTTAGACCATACGTTAATTTTTCGACTCGAGATAAATTGGAACTGTTATCTACGGCAAGCCTCAGAAGTTCTCGAGATTCTAGAATTCCGGACGTTTTGGAAAACAAACAAGAGCTTTGTTTAATTAAATTTAGACAAGTAAGCGAGCAGAGGAAATTTTGGAATTTGTTCATATGATGGTACTGTTTACCTGTTGACGCTTGCAGTTAATTGTCGAGTAAAAATATCTTTTTAAAAATAAGAGCCAGAAAAGAAGAGCATTGGGAAAAGTTCACAAAAGACATTGAACATGATTTTTATGGTAGCGAAAGATAGTAGAGTCTGGAAATGATTAAGATCTATAAAGAAATAAACACAATAGATATGAAATAATGTGCAAATTATTTCAAAACACTCTACAAGAAGACAACCACGCCACAATCCTGAAAACTGACACCCAGTAATCAAAGTGAATA
>VTPC01091300.1:162190-180043 GCA_011009095.1 Ignelater luminosus
ATAAGAGAATATCAGGTATGTTATCTAAAGCTATAAAAAAACTAAACGAACAAATAAAATAATATGATGGACAAAGTCCGAAAAGGAAAATAACGACATTATTTAATAAAATAGTTGAACGTGAAAACATCCCACAGAAAAGAAGATAAGAAGAATCCAGCAAATTAATGAGTACGGGCAATATCAAGACTGTTCACCGGACTAATCGTAGAGACCCTAAGTGACTTATCCCAATCAGCGACGAACAAGGATTCAGGAAGAATTGATTAGCAACGGATGCAATATACATGATCCGACAAATCGCCGGAGAAAGCTGTTGAATACAACAATCCAGTCTTGCTATATTTTGTTGACCTTTGACAGAATAAGATTAAACGATGTAATAGAGATCCTTAAAGAGAAGAATATTCCGTTAAAAACCACCAGAATTATAGAAGAGCTTAACTACTAAAATTCTATCAAAGGCAAACTAACAGACAAAATTTCTATAAACCCTGGAATTAGTCAAGGTGACAGTGTAAGCCGTCTACTATTGAACCTGATGATAATGGATAAATTCATAGAAGGTGTGAGAACAATGAAAGGGTACTAACTAGGAAACTGATTTTCAACATAATTTGTTATGCAGACGATGTGGTCCTAATTGCCAGCAGTGAAGATGATTTATGTACAAAAATTCCTTCACAAGTGTAACATCACAGCCGAAAAAAACAAAATGCTTACCATTTTCAAAGAACCTGTAAGATGCAAAGTAGTAATCAATACTAAAGCAATAGAACAAACAATGACTTTTAATTACTTAGGAGTTAACATAACATCGAATGTAATATGGAGAAATAAACATCTAAAGATTGAAGCCAAAACGAGAATATACAAGATCTGTGTACGCTCAATATTAACCTATACCATAGAAACCAGAGCTGACACTAACCAAACGAAACAATCGCTAAGAACATCTGAAATGAAAATCTTTAGATACGTGGTAGGAAGAACTCCACGCGACCATACAAGAAGTGAGAACATTAGCCAGCATATCCAAGACATAGTAAGATGGGATCGAGAAAGAAGAAGAAACTGGAAACAAGACATTACCAGAATGGTTGAAGACATAACAGTAAAGGCGGCACGAAACAACAAACCTGAGTGATCCAGACCACTGAGAAGACCTCCTGAAAGATGACGAGATAGCTGAATATTAGTCTTTCAGGAGAAAAATGATCAGTAAAACACAGGCCAAAAACCTAACGCAAGAAGAAATAGAAGAAGATTAAAGCTGTAATAAGTGTGACTCCAGACCAGGCCTTTTCGAGAATTTGAAAATCTTCCTAGGATTGTAGTGTCTTTCCAAAATTTTCGAAAATCAAGAAAGAATTGGAAAAGAAGAATTTCAAGAACAGAGCTTTTTGCAGCCTAAGTTTATAACGCAATGCTCAGGCTATATCGAAAACACTTTGGTAGACTTACCTAAATTTGATTATTACTCTCTACTTCAGGACGATGGACTTGTACCTCATATATCAAAAATTTCATCTGAGAAGATGTAGGAGATGGATCGATTGATTTGTCGATGACAAAGGATTTTATGACCCGAGACAGAAGAGGGTACTAGAGTTGCTAGAACTAAAAAGTGTTTCCTAACTGCCTTAAGGGAGAGTGGTTAGAGGTAGTACAATTTAAGCTTGGTGCGCTTTGGTTAAATGGTTTGTTGTGTTTTAATCAAAGTTGCTCAGTACAAATAGAGAATTCAACCAAGAACGTTGTCTAAATTAATAGATTTGATTGCAAATGAAAGAATTGCCAATATTTTCAATATAAAGAAATTGGAGTACATTTTGGATCATTTGTTACAGGAACGCAATCACGTTACCAAGTAAAGGATTTTCCTGATGGTGGAGCATTACTTCGGATAGAACCCGTACGTGCAGGAAGAGACGATGCCACCTATGAATGTGTTGCTGAAAATGGTGTTGGCGATGCTGTTAGTGCAGAAGCTACGCTTGTCGTTTTTGAAGGTAAGTCTGAAGTTTTTTTACTGTCCATAATATTATTGGTATTGAAAAGCAATAACAATTGTAGTTATCATCTAGGAAGTTTTCTATTAAATCAAAATGAAAAAATTTTACGAAGCCAAAATATCAATGAAAATTACACTTAATATAACTGAGGTGTTGTGTTCATTCATTTGTTAATTGGAAAATTAAACTTCTTTTGGAGTTTCAATTAATAAGAAGAAGATTAAATAGAAACAAGATTATAAAAATAGATTTAGGTAAAATTAAAGGTTGCGGTTGGATTAATTAGAAAAGGTTGATATTTTCAAAGGATTTTATATTCTGTATAGTAATTCAACTGTTTGAATAGGACAGGGAATACTACCTACACGCATAACTTATTGGATTATCAATTTCAGTATTGAAAGTCTTAATAGAAACTTTTCTATCTTGTTTACCTTTTCTGGTGAATTTTAAATTTTACTGATAGTAACACCCCACGCCTACTATCAAGACGTATAACAATTTAAAACGAAATTATGCTTTACTAACTTACTTAAAATTATCAAAAGAATGATAAACCGTTCGTGTTTAATTGTTATTCGTATAATACAGTGCAAAACTGGGGATAAAAGCGGGTATCCATCTAGAATCTACCCACTATAAAGAAAAAATGTCAAAGGGTAGGTTTCGAGAAAACAATCTACCTCCCACCTAACTAAAATAAATACGAAACAAATTTAATTTAATCTAGATGAGAAAAATTTAAAAAATTTACCTTTTCTAGTATTAAATACCGCTTGATTTATAACTAACACTGTAACCGATTAAACTTTGACCTTTTTCTATTGCTTAGAAACTCGAATGTATTAGCATAAATAATTGAGATTAAAGTAGATGTTTTCAAATAAACATTTTCATTTTGAAGTTCACTTTTTCTTTCTTTCTCACCAAAACAAGTTTTTTTTTTATTAGGGATAATGTCTTAGAATTTTCTTTGAGGAAAAAAAAAGAATTAAAAGAATATATATAGAAGTAATTTTTAAAATTGTCAGCATAATACTGAATTATCAGGCACAAAAATACAATATCATCAACGAACTTGGAAACAAAAAGCTTTTAAAACTTTTGCAATAAAATTAGAAGAAGTTTAAGGATAAATGCTATAACACAGTTACATTTGTAAAAGACGTTCAAAAAGTTTTTACAATTTCTCTCCTAAAGATTTACCTTAAATCTGCAAAATTATTAATTACATTTCCAATGATCCAGATAAAGTTCAAACTTTTAAATTTTAGTAATTAATTTTAATCTTCAATCTGCACAATAAAAAATTGTAACAAACGTAAAACGTGTACACGTATAAACCTAAATAACCCAACGTTTATTAGCCTTTGGTGTAATTCCACATCGATCGATTGTTGGGTTAATGTGATGAACGTGTTCTTGTCTAGAACACACAATCCTCTCAAACAAATGAATAAATAATTATTAGTAATTACATGTCGTGCTTAGCCGATTGCATTGCACTTATCTAATAATAGATCGTTCCAAACTTTCGAGGTTATATACATATTTATGATTTTTTTTTTTTTCTCTTCAAAGCTAATTTGAGAAAAAAAAGCCCTTTCGGGCCTTAAGAGAAGCTGCGGGCACCCTCTTTCATCCCTTTCATTTTATAGCATGGTTAAACACAAAGTGCGTGTTGTTTCGGTATAAATATACCAAATGAATTACATCCTACGAAACACACAATTTAACAGGACGTGCCTTTATTGCGAAAACCACATTTTCATTAATTTATTGCACGCCCGTATAAACTGTAAGTATCACTTGCAGAAGTCGAGGTATTATTGTTATCTGTACTAATACTAGAGTTTACATCGCAAACATTGCATAGGAATGCAGACAATCATTAGAACTACCCATATTTACTCACCCGCGTTTACTGTTTGTACGCAAGACTTGAACACGACTGTCGCAATTTACATCAGCCATTACACTATTTAGTATTTATTTTTATTAATGTTCATTATAGTTACTTGTTGTTTACCTAGAGAAATTAATTACATTTAGTTTCCGTTAACCTAGAAAATCTAAAGTTCCGACTATAGTAACAGTGACATTCACACAAAACACCCTAAACTTCAACAGCAAAAACTATAGGCTCATTTATCTTTTGTAAAACCTTCCGTGTTGTTATTAACGGGATAACGGATATCTGTTAGAACAATAGGAGAGATATCTATTCCGTGTTATCTTGGCCGTCCTATTCGTATTCAGATTGCGAAACGCCCAAGATCAGTGACCGCGAACGGCCAATCTAATAGTCTAACTCAATTCTGCACTCCCGGTTGTTACCGGAGTTCTCTATGACGTTTAAATGCTTGTTTGCGGTCCGCCAAACAATGGTTCAGATAGTTCTGGGGATGTTAGAAGTTGGTTAAGTCCTGGAATTTAATGCGAAGATAGCAAACATCTGCACAAATGATACTTGAAGTTTAATACTTAACGATGTTATTGAAATTCTTTTCGTGTGACTGCACGGGAAATTTTCTTTTGATAGAGTTTTGATTTCAACACAAATGCTGAAAGTTTCCTTTCAATTTTCATCGTTTGAGTTTTGTTATCAACACAGCAGAAAACAATTTTACATTTACACTTATTACATGTTTAAACAGATTGGTAGATTAACGGTATCAACAAAAATAATGTTAAAACCACCAAAGCTATCTTCCACTTTCAATTATCAATTAAGATATCTTGAATAATAAAACGAAATTAACCACCGATTCGAACATAATAACAGTAGCAGGTTTACCATTAAGCAATACTAGCCTTTGTGCTAATACAACAGGGCATTTAGAGGAAACTAATTTCTACATTCAACGGATTGATTTTACAATTGGTCGCATTAGTAAAACATTTGCAAGATGATTAATGAACCCACAGCGTAAGTTTACTTTATAGTATTTAGTCTTATCGTTTTTAACGAAATATGAAAATCAGCAAGGTTATATTTAATCAGGATTGGATGATCTGCTAGTCTATCAAAACCATATTTCTTGTTAGTGAACACTCAGAATCTATCATCTAGCCTAATCGCCAGCCCGTAACTGTCAGTCATATCTCCCATTACCGAAAAATTAAACCTAGAAATTCGAATCGTTAATTGTGTAAAATCCCATTTTGCCTTTTATTCCCTTTCGATTTCTCTACTATTCTGGTTGCAACCCAAAACGAAGAAAAAAGATCAACTGTAACATCAGCTGATCAGAAGTTGTGCAAAACTCTTAATTCTCAAGAACAGTCTTTGCTCCATTATCGCGCCAGCTCTTCTTCCACATTCACAATCACCGCCACCGATCATCAACCAACAACTTCATCTTGGTTGAAGAAAAATTCCAGTTCCTGAAACGGTCACCGGTTCTAAAACCGAAAACAGCAATGAAATGATGATGATTGCGTGATTCTGGCTGGTCCTTGCTTCCAAGAAATTTCGACATTTGTTCTATTGGAATTTTGGGCAACTTTTAGAATCCACTGCACTGATCTAGATTTTGTAATAATAGATCTTTTTAAATCGGCCATATTCTTCTGGTTCTTTCCACTACAGTCATCATTTCTGCCTTCTGCTACCAGAAATGAAGATCTCAAAAACCTACATTGACCATGAAAAGTTTCGTTTTGTTTTTTATCCCCATCTGATTGTTCTTCCGCTATTGTGACTCCCACCAACCGTCGCCACTCAGTACGGAGAAGAAAGATTAACACTAACTTCAAGGTGAAACTTAAATTTATGAGCCAATGAGACACTTCAGGCCGATAGTTTTTCTGATCTGTTCAGCTTTTCGGACTGATTTACTTTTCGGCCCCGTCAAGTTGGGATAATTGAGATTTTGTAACGATAGATATTTCTTCTTCCTGAAGAATCTTTTAATGTCAGACACAATGCGGTGCTCATTTTTGTTTTTGATTCTAAAAGCTTTTGCAATTTCTGAGTCTTCTTAAAAACGCAACCAAGTTTTTTGGATTTCGTCATATTTATTTCAGTGGTCAGATCGTATCTGCTAGGACTCCGGTCTGATACTGTTCATGGAGGGGGAAATAACCGAGTTGTTTTATATACAAAAGGTTGAGAAGAACTGTTCAAAATACCAAACTCGGTAAAATATCTTTGGGCCATAATATCTGAAGATAGAAAAATCTGAATGCTGTAGGTACCCCTATAGTTGTGCCAATCGAGTTTTATACATACAAAAGCAACAAAACAAATGGACCTTAAATCATTTCAAAAAAGTCTTCACTAGAATTTGCTGATCGTAAGCCTTTTGCGTTTGACCTTTTTACAACCGACATCTTATGAAAGACTGTCACACCTCCTTGTTTATCTTCTCTAACTTTTCTAAGTATCCAAATTGTTCTTTTGGACTTGAGCAAGAAAAGAGTATGAGCGAAAAAGGGTGCAAATCACGCATCACTAAACGAAAGGTTTTAAAGGAAGATTCCAATGTGTTTCTTGTAATTTTAAACTTTTTAGATAATCATACTATGGTTTCTTACAGACTCCATGTTCTGTGCATTTCAAACTAAATTGTTCGCTGTCAAAAACTTTGGAAAAACTGTAAGATCGCTATGAAAAGTCATTTCTATGAAAACCAAACCATAATGCAGAAGGTAATAAACTTTATTTTAAGTCTTTTGCAAACTATTTGATGTTTAGTGTCTCTCTATGTATGCCCATTAATTGCTACATGCTTGGTTTTTGTCTAAAAGAATATTTTAGAGTGAAACGAAAAACCTGAAAAGCTTTCATCAGATGAAAGCGTGTAATTCTCTTTAATATTGATAAATGTCTAAAACTTTAGAGTATTAGCAAATAGCCAATATTGGTGTCATACCAACTCTAGTCCGGAAGTTGAGCATAGCCTAGCAAGATCTACGATTTTTTCTTTGTTCAGAATGGGATTTGTAATTAAAATTGGGAAAGTTAATTAAGACGGGAAGCGCCTTTCGAACCCGGGATCAGAAAATATTTAGTATGTAATGACTTGAACATAAGTACAGATACATCCCGCCAAGAAAACTTGCAGTCTTTGCAAAACGTTGAAGAATCTAAAATTTTCTAGAAAAGCGATTGTTGATGCATAAGAAACGATTTTCTTTCATCATAATTTATCGTTAGTTTCTTACCTTCTTTGGGCTTAAACCAATCATCTTAGACAGAGACTCTATTAAGCGAAACGATTTTTTAACTACTCACTAAGTGATAACAGTTCTTGGTAATGACGTAGTGGCAATGATCAAAATTGGTTTCATTCGTATCATAAATATGAGTTATAATGTCTGCATCAATGATCGGAAGGTTTTCCACAAACAGTTTTTATGTGCTCATTGCTGAGTATTTGGATTGTAACCATTTCGTAAGAATGAAATCTTAAATTCTTCTGTAACGTTATCAGAATAGCGACAGTTATTACGACGTTAGTCTATTCCATACAAAAACCAAGATTTTTCTTTTTTTACATTCCCAAAAAAATAATAATTCTTGTTCGTTCTTGGCATCAAAAGTTTTAGTTTCATAGCTTTTGTCTTTTTGTTCTTTGCTAAGAGACACTTAGACAATTGAAATCTACAAATCGTAACACAGATAGTCCATTTCCTACTGCTTAATACCTTAACATATTATACAGGGTGTCCTAATGAAGCATTTTGCCTTGCAGTTTTTTAATTTTACAAAAATAACTTTTATCTTTGTTTATTAGACTCCATCAGTTATTGAGGTTTCAATTGACTAATTCGATTATATAGGGTGATCGGAAAATGCAAATAATAATAGTAATAATAATAATAATAATAACAATAATAATAATAACAATCGCCTTTATTGCTGGCGGGGGATATCAACCAACGACTCTTGTAAATCTCAACCAGATAAATTCAAATACTTTATGCAACAAGTACAGTACAGCAAATTAAAAATATTTGACTAATCGCTATTTCTTTTTATTTCCTTTAAATGATACACCTTGTATCTGCTAACAGTGATTTAAAAGAGCGTAGAAACACCCTCTGCTTGCTATGTGACATGCAATCTCTCTTTAATCAATAGCTTTCTGATATACAGGGTGATTATAAAACATTAATTCTTCCGTTGTAATTTGAATTTTCATTTGTAAACTGTTTAAAACTTAATTTTTTGAACCTTTATTGCATTTTTTTAAAAAGCATATGAGAGGTATAATTACGATTGTTATATTTTAAATTTAGTTTTAATTTTGTTTGAAAGATGTCTAAATGATTTTTAAGAGCTGTTTTATTAATGAGATTGTTTTAATTTAATCGACTATTAAAGAAGTATTACATAAAGAATAATATCAAATTACCCGGTATCAACAAGTAGAATTATCGTTTTATAATAAATCTTTTACGAGTACAAGATTAACTACTTCAGCAAACACAAAAGGGTTAAAATGCAAAGAGTTCATTCTAAAAGTTTCAATTTAATTTCGGTGGTTTGCTGCTACCTGCTCCGACGACTGACACAGTCATAAAACTAATAAACTCACGGAAAAGTTTTTAATGAAGACTGACGTTCACATATAAATGCAATTTGGTCCGTGTTTGTTTTCTAAACTTAGGGTTCTTGTAATGTCCTGATAAATACAGGTGGACAGACTACATTTATATTAAATATTCTCGGAAAATCTAGACGGAATTTAAATAAATTCTTTATATAAAAAGAAATATTTACTGTTTGGAAAATAAAAGAAAAACCAGAACTGATAAAACCGATCATAAAAACCAAATAACCTTTCCTTTATGTTGGACAAAAATAAAAACGAATATAAGTATTTCGGGTTGCGTCATTTCGATTACATTCTTCGAAAAGCTCTCATCTTCCAGTGCGACGGCTCAGCAGGACTTGCAAACCTACAGCAGAAGCAGCAGCAGCAGGTGTCGGCTCTCAACGCCGTCAAATTTAATATAATACCCGTATGTGCGCATACTGTGACACCAGACACGGCCTTATATTGAGCTGCATCGAATGTAGACAGAATTACTAAAAGGTTCGCGGCATCACAAAGACTCTTTTTAGATGGAACATCAAAAGAAGCATTGAATATGACTCGGTAACGCGAGAAGAATGCTTTTTGATTCATATTTTCTTACGCAGTACTTCTTAATATAAGATTATTCCGTCGTTTAATTTCGTTGCGACGTGTTTATAAGCTGATTTGCATAGATTTGCTGGAATAGAATGTAATAATGTTAGAGTTGAGAAGAAGATTGTAAACAATACTCTATGCTGTCGTTCATAATCAGAGATTGTTTGCGATAAAAAGTAGAAAAAGTTGCTTTATTATTTTATAGATTTAATTGAAACTAGAAAGTTTAGATGACGATTTTGTTGAGTTCAGATTTCAAAGGATTTAGTTTCTGTGGATTAAACTATGCGGAAATAATTCAACGAGATTATTTGAGTAATTTGAAAATCATAAGTAACAAAGATTGATTTGACATCTAAATGCAAATATTGAAGAATGAAAATTTTTAATTTGGTAAAGGGCGCCAGCCATTGATTTTAGTTTTAATTTTAAAACACTGTAATTTATGTTCCAGTCCGATAACTAACTAATTAACGTTAATTATGTCCCATCCCATTTATAAATAAACAATTAGCGAAATCGTATTGTCTGCCTTACAAGTTTTCTCTGAAATAATCATCTGGACTTCTATAGGGCGGCTCATGTAGTGGTTTTGTCCACTGTGTCTTAATTTTTTTGTAGAAAAGTATTATAATGTTAGGGGGTCGACTTCAGAACTTCATGCCTCTCTGAAAAAGACTAATAGAGGCCTGACTATTGGGCCACTGCAGGTGGCCATTTCATTTAGTTCTCTTAAAATGGTTAATGAAGAACGCAGCCTAACCCGTTTTAGGGCAAAAATGATCCTGGCGCAGGCGACCGTGGCCATTTCTACTTCAAGGGGGTTAGAAGACGAGGAACGCTTTAGCGCGATGTAACCAGACCGCACTATATAAACGCTTTATGACATTTGTCTTTGTAAATTTGCAGTGATCATCTCTTTTTACGAATTTCCACGCTCCCATAATTATTGTCGTGTTGTCTGGTATTGGTAGAACAAGTTTGCTCAACTGTCAATTTAAAAATTCAAAGTTTTTAAAGCCGAGGTATTTTTTCTTCTTCTTAAAGTGTTAAAAACTCAGTATATTTATTCGAATCTTTCATATTTTGAAGGGTGAATGAGACGCGCTATACGTGAAACCGTGGCAGCTTTTAACCTCAACTTCTTTTATTTATTCTTTATTTGTTCATTTTTCTCGCGTCAGAACTGTCATTCTTGCCCCTTAATCGTATTTTTAAAATGCATTTGCTCGCACGTAACAACAGCTGCATTTCTTACCATGTAAACTAATATAAGAAAGCCACAGCGACTAGGTTGAGTCTCCCTCACCTACCCATCTTGCCACTCCCTTCACTCCTACTTCACCCGACTCTGAGACTGTTGGCAGCGTCGACTCCTCGGGGTTCCGGTTCGCCGCGGTAAAACCCGTTTTGTTTTTTCTTTCCTTCGCCTCTGGCGTTCTGCCGCTTGTCATCGTCGACGTCGCTCAAATCAAGATCACTCCAAGATGAAATCCAACCTCATTCAAGACCACCGGAGGACCACTATCGTGGCGCCGCGCCCCCTTCCCTCGGGTTCTTGCCTGCCCTGCCGTTTCATCTCAATTTAATCTTCGTAGGGCGGATGCAATCGGGCGAGGTGTTTGGCCACCCCCATCAATCCCAATCTCCAGGGCTGGAGAGCAAAGCAAAGCCGGTGCCTTCGGCATCAACTTCGATGATCTGCTGCTGCTGCTAGGTTGCGCTATATCTTTAATACCTTAACCTCTTTGGTTGTTTTGATTGTGATGTACTTTTTATGAAAGTTGCTTTATTTGTTAGCAGAATGAGACATTCAGAAAGTTGTCATTCTTTCGAGAAATTCTCGTCGAGACATATATCTACATGGCAGCTACATCAAAGAAGGAAAACTTACTTTACGTTCTGAAAAGCATTCTGTTAAAATTTTACTCATCCAGGCACAAATTTCTTAAAAGCCAATTTTCAAACGTTATTTTCATCAAGAGATCTCTCGTTGAAATTACGAGTCGAGTCGAGTCGAATCATAGTTGATTTTCCGCCAAAGGTAGACGGCCGTTATAAGTCCCATCTGGGTCTTCTTCAGCCGAGTGGTGGAAATATTATTCGTGGTAGCGAGGCAGAGGACGTTCTTCGTTGGCGTTTCATGGCACCCGACAAGCCGGTGGTGTTAGATGTTGATGATCTTGAACCTAGTTGACAGTGGCGCGAGGAGGGCCGATTGCAGCATGAAGGTGGCGGTGTCCGGTACTGTCGCAGATGTTGGTGCGTGGGTGAGCTAGGCGGCGCTTGGCGTAGATGTTGGGTTGCTGGTCGTTGGAAATTAGAAGTACCCAAAGTGTGGGCGTGGCCTGGTGGGCGTGGTTTGAGGTAAAAGTTGTAAAATGGTGGAAAAGGGCTTCCAGGGATGTCGGCGTTGGCCAGAAGCTTCTTAAGATGGTTGAATGGTCGGCGCTGGATGTTGGATGTAGATGCGGCCTGGAGTGGCGTCGAAGCGAAGAATTTGGTAAGAGGTCATTGACCCCTATGTAAACGAATTTGCAGTTGGAATTTGGTGCCCCCATGCCGTGCGCTGGTGTGAAACAAGATGGTGGCGTGAAGGAGGCCGTGGATGAGCCCGTGACAGAGGCGATGCATATGGTTAGATATCCATCGGCTGTCGCGGGCGATGTCGGTGATTCTGGTGGTCACTTGAAGATGAACACAACACTTCGTGCACGGTAAAAGACTGCATCACACTCGCGGTTTATTGGGTGTCAACGGACAGAGGTAGTCGACATACAAATGCTTTCCAGAGTCACACCCCTACTCGCGTGGTGTAGGGGGTGAGCTCGATAGCGGCCGCTAGGAATAGACGGAGGCAGTGGTAAGAGGGACTTCGGGGCCGTAAACTTACTTGCGCCGCGGCCCGGGACGCGTTCAGAGTACGGACACCCTGTAGAGCACGGAAATCATACACCCGCGCCAATAGTCGCGCCTCTCCCCTGGCTACGACGTACGCGGATGGAAAGGGACCCTAAACACAGAGCGCCCCACGTGTTTGCCGGCGCCACTACTGGGCCTTCGCCCCCCGGAACGAAGGTTGCCAGTAGCAGCTGCAACAGGTCGCACCATCCGGGGACTGCCGGAGGGCCGGATGAGCCTGATCGCAGGCCAGTACGCGGTGTACTGGGTAAGGACTGAGGAGGGACCACTACTGACGTCTAGACCGAACGGACACTACGCGGAACTGTTGAAATTACAAGTTGTATCCATGCTTAACCAAAACTCAAAGCCTAATATTAAGCGAGAGCTGATTCCAGAGCAGGGATAAACAAACTTGGGCCGAATTGGTACGTATAAAGGCTTTATCAGCAAAAAATTTTAGTTGGGACGATAGAAATGTAAAGTATATGAAATCTGTCTGCTATCCTTGTTCTAGAGTTAATGATAAGTTTGTTCCAACAAAATTGTTCCTGAAGCTAAACACACCTAGAGACTGTTATTCGAATATTTTTGATCGCTAATCATTTTAGGCATGAATCTGGTTTCTCTGGTTGGCGTTTTTGTAGAGGGCAAGTTTTGGCAGCGCGATCATTTTCCAACACGCCACAAAATGTAACATAATTTTCTCAAATTAATTTTTCTCTACCATTGCGCACAGACTGTTAATAGTAAAGAAATAGGTGAAGCGTGGGAAGAAGGCGCTACTATTAATCTACAGCTAGGTTAGTCTTGCCTGGCAAAATCTTTCGCATCCAGTTGTATTTTTTTTGTGAAAAGTTCCCAAAACGTCAGAATCAATAAGTGCACAAAGATTTCAAAATGAAGAAGAGATTGACGAATATCAAAGTGAAAGAAACTATATAATTTGGCTTGGTAGAAGGGGGGAGCTTGGAAATTTTGAGAGTTTCCTACAAATATAACAAAATTACTTGAATACTTCTCAAGAAAAGAAACTAAAACTAGACGTCAACTTCCGCCAAGATTGTGAACTTTGATGACAGTAACGTTAGTAAAAGGGACCTTTCGACTTTGGTTGAAACATACTTTGCGTCGAACAACTTGGTCAAAACGTCTTCCATTGACATCACCTTGCAATTCAGAACCACATCGATCTTCAAATTGACTGTGACATTGTTCCGCTTGACTAAACTGAGAAGGAACCTAAATAACATATCTATATCCCTCTCTTCGACGCCGCATCTTTTTGACCGCAAAGGTACATCAGACACGAAGACAGAAAAGATCGTCGGTAAATTCCTATTTTCGTAAACCATTTCAAAAGATTTTCTGGAAACTTGTTCAAAATCACCTTGATTGGTATAGTTTGGATCCAAAACCCATTTTGTCTGTGTGAACTTCATCTGCAGTAACAAATTAAATGAACCTTACATACAGAAGCATTTTCTTAAATATGAGATCTTAAACACTACTTAGTTGGAGTTTATCAACATTTTCAACGAACTCCTTTGGAGTTGTTACTGAATTTGCGAAGTCTGTCTGTCTGCATTTTTTTCTTAATTTTGAAATTTTGACTTCAGATTTGGATTCTACGTCCAAAACTAAAGACCATGTGGTGTCTTTGTTTTTTGATATCTCTTCGGGAACATGATCAAAATGGCCGCCGAAATTTGAAAAATTTTCAAAACGTTTGTTTTTACTTTAGAATCGTATTCTACATCAAAAAATAAGAGATACCTATACTTCTAGTTTTTTGATATCACCTCGTGAACATAGTCAAAATGGCCGCCGAAAGATAAATGTTTGCTTATTTGTCTGTTGCTCGAATTCAGTAACAAAACGGAGTTCATTGTAGTTATGCTTTGCATTCCCAGGTATTTACTTACTGCTATTCGAAAGTAAATGAAACAAAGCTGATCAAAATTACAAACCGGAATCAATACTCACAATACTTGTAAGTTTTCTCCACTTGCTTAACTGCATATTAAAAAAATTATTTGTGATTACAGTAGCAATATGGCAGTTGTATTCTCATAACTTTGTATATTATGAAAATGAAATATTTATACGTCTCTCTTCTTTAAGTCCGAAATACACCAGAATAAATCAATTTCTGAACATTCACCAATACTGTATTATGTATATAAGGTTATATATGAAGATAAAATATTCCTGTTTAAGATTCCTCACTTGATCCTGAATGGTTTCTGTCATAGAATTGCATTATCATGAATAATGCACCTTTGCGATATATTTATGGACATTTTACCATTTTGTTGGAATTCAAAATGAATTGGAATTTTGCTAATCATATTAAAAATTGTCTTTTGAATCTCCACATGAAAAAATTGTTTTACTACCTACTTCCAGAAAGCGAAAATATACCCTAACTTTTTTAAATGTTGTAATGACCTTTACCAAAATAGTTACTGTTTTGGACATTCGTTGACTTATTTACTTACTACAGAGTAGGTTGGATTAAGGAAAAAAATGTTGAAAATGTAAATTTTTTTAATTAAATCACTTTGTGTTCGCTTTGTTTTCTCTTTTTTGTTAGTGAAATATTTAGAAGGTCTCTTTGTAGCAAAAGATTCTCCCGTGGAGAAGGTTCTCATATTCATTTAACGTTTGATGGTGTAGGATGAGTGGTGACATTGAGGAGAATATGCAAACATTTGCGACATCGAAATAACCGTTTTATGTTGCGAGTTTTGCGAAAGTGAAGGGGAATATTTGCCTCGAATTTCAAAAATCTTTTTCGCCTCAAACGTGTAATGATATAGAGAGCGCAGTAAAAAGCGAAAGGGCGTGTTGAAATGCAAATGCTAAAAGAATAGAATGAAAGATGGTATTTTGAAATGAAACATGCGGCGCGAATGTCAGAGGTGGGTAGCAGATATGAAATAGTGTCGACTCCCTACTTATGAATGTAAAGTAAAACACTGCAGATCGCGCCCCGAACGAGGGGTCCTCGAAATTCTTCGTCTCGCTTGCACCCTCCGGGGAGAAAATCAAGTGTTAGACTTGTGCGACTGGGATGTGTTCCACACATTTTAGAACTGTGAATAGAATTGACTTTAAAATATGATTCGAACGCGACCAATATTTCTCCGGGCCGACACATATTAACTCCGGGCGCTCCGGGAACGTTTCACTTGCGTTGCGAACATTGCGGTATTAATAATCCGGGCTCTGAAGTGTGAGCTGCGTGTCATGGAGCTGTGAGACTGCTCCTGGCAACATATGCCAGGACGTCCTCTTAGAATGAACCCACTCGCTCGCCTTTGCTCTACTTGTTACTGCTGCTCTTACAACATATAATATTCTTTGTTTTGTTAACGCATTACAAGTTGCAACAACTGTCTTTAACTTCGTTATCCGAAGCGTAATGAAAACAATCATAAACAAATTAAAAAGGCAATTTTTTCAGCATTCTTTCTACTTTTTTAATTTCTTGCCGTACTTCGCGTTTTATGATTATTCTTATTAGATTAGATGGCATTAAAATGGGATTAAAAACTTGGCGGCGGTCCTCGGAACGCACGCTGGGGCTAAATTTTACTTTACATTATAAAGAGGTAGCGGTGCGCACTGCAAAGTTTCGTATTATGTGATTATTATAATTTGCATAAGCTCGGCACACACAAAGTAAATATAGCTACATAATCCTTGCTATGTGTTGTTCTATTACATAAACGCAACTCCATCCACCACCTCATAAAATATTCACAACTTCCACCAAAATCTCTTTTGAAAACTGACACTAATTTTTGAACTATATCCTTTAATTAAAGCCACATAAAATCTCTTTGAAAGAGAGGATATTTTTAAAAGCAGTGAAAAATTCATGTAAATTCTAACTACTTGGGTAGGTAATATGAAAGATTTGCCAAATGGAATTTCCGAAATGTTACATAATTCTAAGTTCGTATTCAGAAATAATACAATCGATAGCAAATGCAGGATGTAAAGATTACCTACGAACCGTTAAAATAATTCGAAAGCTTAAATAATTAATGTTTAGGACGAGATAAAACCTGAAATTTGTTGTTGTTTTAACATTGGTAGAATAATCTCATTGCCTATTGAGTGTAAATTATCACGAACCATTAACCAAATGATTTGAATTTTATTGGGTATTTATTAGAATCCGATGTTTTATGTTTACAAATTCCTTATGCAATTACCGAATTATCACACAACTCAAACTGTGTTATTTAGTTTTTGCGTATTTGGAATTTAAAGGTTATCTATGTGGATGGCGACCCACACATTATGTACTACATTTCAGGATAAGTTCAATTATTATTGAGAGTTGACTGAATAAATACATAGTATCGTACTATTTAGATTTGGAAAATTTAAAATAAATAAATTTAAATGTTCTCAATGCTTTAAGTTAAAACAATTTTTTCTGCAATTCATTAAAATGAAACAAGAGAATATAACAGTCTTCAGGCATAAACAAAGTCGGATCTGGTTGCAGTAATGAGAAAAAGCGATGTACTATAATAAAGAAAACAAAAATATAGACAACAGAACTAAAACAAACAAATAAATACAAAAAGTACGATACGTGCTTGCTTCTGAATCAAGTTCTCTTCGAAATAAGTTCTTTAGTTAGAAAATTATAGATGTTACCAGAATCCCTTAAGGGTTGTATTTAGTAACGTAAGAAAAATATTTCCATTTTTGCGGCAACGCCTAAGAATAGATAACCAGTTAAGCAACAAACGCCGAAGGATACGAGAAGAGCAGGTAGAACTGAAATATAATTGAACAAAATTAGTTGTAAATTAGATTTGTGAGGACTTTAAACTCTTTCTGTTTTATTCTAATATTGTGCTGGTTTCCCTTTTGCACTAGTCCTTGATTTGAAACTTCCAGTTATAATATTTTTAAAGTTGTTCTGAGAATCATCTTGTTCTGCACGCCTTGAGTAGGCGTGACACCACGTCTTCCCTGTTCGGTTTTGGAAAAATCAAATTCCGCACTCGGTTCCAGAACAAGCCAGCATTGCATGAACTTGCAACTATCTTCAGGGATCCTGATGCCAGTGTTTTAACCATCGCTGAGGCAGGGGAACGTATACTTCTTCATCTTTATGGTGGTGACAAGGCAACAACATTATACACTTTGCGCTATCAGCTTTTTCCAAATCTGCTACTGCCAGCAAGATGCTGCTATACTCTGTCTCGTTTCTATAATTCCTGCTAAATTTTTGTCGTGTCGGTAACAATACCTTATTGTGCTACTCCCATTAGATTATTGTTGTTCTTTGGTTTGCTGTTAACTAATTAATCATATATGTATTTAACTAATACGTGTAATCTAAATCTAACTTTGAAAACGCTAGAAATTTGAAATGGATTGCAACTATAGAAATGAGACAGGGTATATGTACCATGTCTTCCGCACGTATCACCAAGTAAAGACATGGATGTGCGAAATGAAAAACCATTTGGTCTGGATGTGGAGAAGGAACAGTCAGATTTCGACTGGCGACGTCGTTTGGCTTTGATATTTTATTTCACAAAACTAAAAGGTCATACTTTATGTTGTTAATTACAGAGAATAGTGCATAATGTGCCAATTATTTTTGTTCAAAAGAGGCGGATTGCTACGTGTCTAAGACACTGCTCAAAATGTGCCGAACGTGAAAAAATGGTGTACTTTTATAAATGGTAAGATGAAACTAAATATGACACATAACTATTACTTCCAGATTCATGGTCAGTTACATATTGCTCAGA